>BOPN01000951.1:40000-45000 GCA_017312705.2 Penaeus japonicus
GAAAGAGAGAGCGAGAAAGAGAGAGAGCGAGAAAGAAAGAGAAAAGAGAAAAAGAGATAGAAAAAGAGAAAGAAAGAGAAAGAAAGAGAAAGAAAGAAAGAGAGGAAGAGAAAGAGAAAGAGAGAGAGAGAGAGAAAGAGACAGACAGAGAGACACAATGAAGATCCACGTGAAATCTCAGTGTTAATTCCCGACCGGATCATTTCCATATCCGTTACGAGAACAATATGACCTTCATAATGTTCTTTCGAGTTAATGAGGTCACATGCCACCTTAGCAGATCCACCCTCGGTTGACACATACTCTACGAAGATGAGTTAGAGGAGGGTAGTTGGGAGAAGTTGAATCACGTGTCTTATCCTGTGATACATACTCTTTTAGGTCGTGTATTATTATAGGATATATGCATAAGATATGTGCTTTTATTATTTCGTTGAAGGTCAAATAGCGGTATAAGAATGTTTTAATTGTGAAATACTGAGTAATGTTTTTATAATGTTTTTTTTTTTAATGTTTGTTATTTCTCTAATTGCCTTGCTTGCGAATTGCAGGAGTTATTTTATATGAAATATTGTTTGCTATCATATTAACAAGACAAAGTGTTATCAAACGCATGCACACACGCACACACACACACACACACACACATTGATAATGTTAATGAATAACTAATAATAATAAAGAATAAACATGTTCATATGATTTATGGTTTAAATGATAATGCCAATACTAAGAATTGTATCATATTGATTTATTAAAATCTGAATAAGTATTGTATATCCTAAAGTCGGTTACAATATTTCGGAATAATATTCGGATTCATAACTCATAACAGCCTTAGTGTCAATCTCCTCCCTTCATAAAAACAACCACACCTCATTCCAGGCCAAATCTCATTTCCTCATTAAAGCCCCACCTTCGAGAACGAAACAGCCTCATCTTACCTCATAAAACCTTACCTCATTTTCACATAAAACCCTTCCTCATTTTCACATGAAACCCTTACTCATTTTCACATAAAACCCTTCCTCATTTTCATATAAAACCCTTCCTCATTTTCACATAAAACCCTTCCTCATTTTTACATAAAACCCTTCCTCATTTTCACATAAAACCCATCCTTATTTTCACATAAAACTCTTCCTCATTTTCACATGAAACCCTTCCTCATTTTCACATAAAACCCTTCCTCATTTTCACATAAAACCCTTCCTCATTTTCACATGAAACCCTTCCTCATTTTCACATAAAACCCTTCCTCATTTTCACATAAAACCCTTCCTCATTTTCACATAAAACCCTTCCTCATTTTCACATAAAACCCTTCCTCACTTCCCCTCCTAAACTCTACCTCATTTTCCTTCCCCTCATATCCCCTCATAAAACTCTACCCTCATTTCTCCTCATCTCCCATACCTCACATCCCAAGACCGGGAGAAAACGATCTTTATATTCACCTTCTTAAAAAATAAATAGATAAAGATAATAATCACCTCTCTGATCCCACTCCTTCCTCCTTCTTCTTAGTTCTTCCTTCTTTTTCTTTTCTTTCTTCTTTCTATCTTCGTTTACCTTTCTTTTTTTGGTATCTTTCTCCTCCTATCTTTCTATCTTTTGCTTCCTTCTATTTCGTCTTCCTCCCTCTAACTACTTCCACGTCCTTTCTATCCTCTTCCACTTTACTCCTCTTCCTTCTGTCTCCGTCCACCCCTTTCATATCCCTCCTTCCTCCTCATCTTTCTTCTCATGTCTACCTCTTCCTCCTTTTCTTTCCACCTTCCTCCAATTCCTTCCTTTTTCCTTCTCATTCACTCATGTATCCTCATGGCACCTCTTTGATCCGAGGAGAGCTATTTCAAAAGCCAGCTCCACCTTCCTCTTGCTCCTCATTTTCCTCTCATGTCTCCCTCACTCGTGCTCGTCCCTAAGCCAGCTTCCCTCTTCTCTTTTCCCCTTGTTCTTAATTTTTCCTCTCATGTCTCCCTCACTCGTGCTCGTCCCTAAGCCAGCTTCCCTCTTCTCCCTTCCCCTTGCTCCTCATTTTTCCTCTCATGTCTCCCTCACTCGTGCTAGCCCCTAAGCCAGCTTCCCTCTTCTCCTTTCCCCTTACTCCTCATTTTTCCTCTCATGTCTCCCTCACTCGTGCTCGTCCCTAAGCCAGCCAGCTTCCCTCTTCTCCTTTCCCCTTACTCCTCATTTTCCTCTCATGTCTCCCTCACTCGTGCTCGTCCCTAAGCCAGCTTCCCTCTTCTCCTTTCCCCTTTCTCCTCATTTTTCCTCTCATGTCTCCCTCACTCGTGCTCGTCCCTAAGCCAGCTTCCCTCTTCTCCTTTCCCCTTGCTCCTCATCGCCCCTCATGGCGTACATTTGATCCAAAACAAGTCAGATCTAAAACCAGCTTCCCCCCTCTCCCTCCGCTTCCAGATCTTCCTCCTTCCTCCTCATATCTCCCCTCTCATGCCTCCCTCATGGCGGCCCCTTGATCCGACGCTAGCTAGTTCCTCAAGCCAGTTTCTCCTTCGTTTTCTCCTTCCCTTAAATCAGCTTTTTTTAGCGTCTTGTTCTTGGGGAGGTTCTTCTCTCGTCTACTTCGATACGATGCTTAGGTAGGTTTATGAAATCGTTTTGCTTTGGGTTTATATATATATATATATATATATATATATATATATATATATATATATATATATATATATATATATTATATATAGGGGGTAGGGTATTTTCTTTTTCTTCCTTCCTTCTCTTTCTTCCTCTCTCTCTTCCTCTCCCCCCCCCTCTCTCTCTCTCTCCCTACTCTCTCTCTTTCTTTCCCTCCCACCTTTCCACCTCATTTCATTCTCTCTCCCTGCCCTTTCCTATCTCTGCCTCTGCTTCCCTTCCTCCCTCTCTCTCGTCTCTCTCCTCCCTCTCTCTCTCTCTATCTCTTCCGTCCGACTCTCGTTACATTTCCCGAATTCCGTCGATTTCCATTTCCTTTTCCTCTTTATGTTCTCTCCTCCTTTCTCCTCTCCCCCCCCCCCCCCACCCCCACCCCTTGACCTCCCCCCCTCCTCCATCCTTCTCCGAACCCAAAACTTATCTCGTTCAACCCTAGTCCGAATTAATTCTTACCCGAATAAATCGGTATCTTAATCAATCTCCATTCGAATAAATCCTCGAGCCGGTTAATCCCCCTGAGGAATTAATATATAGGCGGTTAATCGTAAAGGGAATTAAAGCTTATACATACCAGTCCATTTCGGAGTGAATAAAGACTTTACTCGCTCTGATCCTGACACGACTGAGGCCTTCCCTCGACTGCATGTTTCTCCGATAAATTCGCCCGTATGTCGGATTCATTATCGGTATCGACAGGGACACGTACATACTGCCATATATCAACTCGCTCGCTTGCACTCTCTCTCTCTCTCTCTCGCTTTCGCTTTCGCTTTCGCTTTCGCTTTCTCTTTCTCTCTCTCTTTCTTGCTCTCTCTTACTTTCTCTCTCTCTCTCTCGCTCGCTCGCTCACACACACACACAAACACACACACACACACACACACACACACACACACACACACACACACACACACACACACACACACACACACACACACACACACACACACACACACTTACACACACACACACACACACACACACAGACGCGCACACAATTACCAACATCTCCTTCGCTGCTTCTTCTTCCTCAGCCAAGTTCGTCACCCGGCCCAGACACCCCGCGGCTTCCTTGTCTAACTTACTTGACCCTGGATTCCTCCCCTTTCCCCTCACCCTTCCAACTCCCCCGTCTTCTCCCCTTCACTTTACTCTCCTCCCCCCCTCTTCTCGTCCTTTAACCCTGTACTCACTATCCCTCTAATCCCGTTCCATGGCTTATGCCCCTCCTTACTCCTTCCCTCCCCTCCTCCCTACCCTAACTCTTCACCCCTACCCTCTCCTTTCCCCTTCCTCCTTCCTCATCTCCCTTCTCCTCCCTCCCTCCCCCCCCCCACCCTCACCCTCAACCCTTTACGCCGACGTTCCCTTGTTCTTAATGTCCATATGTCCGCTTTAAAGCCAGGAACCCTCACCCTTCCTGATAATTTCCCTTCTCATTGTGTTGCCTCGTTCGGAGAGGAAGTGGAGATGGAGGAGGGCCGGGGATGGGAAGTGAAAATTGCAAGGTCAGGTCACTGCAGGAGTAAATAAGGAAATTATTTTATCAAAGAGAGAAAGGGAGGAAGGAGAGAAAGAGAGGAATGAAGAGAGAGAGGTTATGGGGGGAGGCGGGGAGGGGTAAGGGAGGGAGGGACGTTCTTCAGGAGAGAAAAGTAAAGAAGAATGAATGAGGAAGATGGAGGGCAAGATGGAATAAGAAGTGAGGACGAGTTAGGGAAAGACGGAAGTAGGAGGTGGGGAGAAGGAGGGAGGGAAGGAGGGAGGTAGAGGGTAGGGAAAAGGAGGGAAGGAAGGAGATATGGAGATGGGGAGAAGGAGAGAGGGTAAGACTGTATGACTGGAGGTGCACCTCGAGAAGTCTGATGAAGGGGAAGTAATGGAGGAACCAGTCTGGAGAAGTTTCCTCCGTCCGGCGCTATGCCCCGCGTCCCGACGGTAAAGTTAAGCAAACAAGAGTTTAGTCCGTCCTTCCGGAATATCGCTCTCCCTCTCTGGCCTCCTCTTCTTCTTTCTTCGTCCTCTTCGTTGGTCCTTTAGCTGGCGTTCCCCCTCCTCCTGCTCTCTATTCCTGCTCCTTTTCCTGTTCATGGCCCTCTTTCTTTCCCTCTTCCTCCTCTTCTTCATTTTCCTTCCCCTCCTCTTCCTCCTCCTTCCTTTCTTTGCCACTCTATCTCTACCTCCACCTCTTTCATTCTTCTCCTCCCTTCCTCCTCTTCTTCCATCTTTACCTTCAACTCCTCCTTACCGTCTTACTCCTCCTTCCTTCCTCTTCTGCCTCTTCCTCCTCCTCCTCCTCCACCCCCTCTTCATCATTCTTCCTTCCTCTTCTACCTCCT
>BOPN01000951.1:67500-70000 GCA_017312705.2 Penaeus japonicus
AGAGAGAGAGAGAGAGAGAGAGAGAGAGAGAGAGAGAGAGAGAGAGAGAGAGAGAGAGAGAGAGAGAGAGAGAGAGAGAGAGAGAGAGAGAGAGAGAGAGAGAGAGAGAGAGAGAGAGAGAGGCGAGAGAAAAGAGAGAGAGAGAGAGAGAGAGAGAGAGAGAGAGAGAGAGAGAGAGAGAGAGAGAGAGAGAGAGAGAGAGAGAGAGAGAGAGAGAGGGAAAGAAGAGAGAGAGAGAGAGAGAGAGAGAGAGAGAGAGAGAGAGAGAGAGAGAGAGAGAGAGAGAGAGAAAGAGAGAGAGATGAGAGAAAAAAAATAGAAAAGAGAAAAAGAACAAAAAGAACAAGAAGGAAGTGGAGAGGAGCGAGAAGGAGAGGTAGAGAATTAGGAGGAAGAGGAAGAGGGAGGAGGAGAAGGAAAAGGAGGAGGAAAAGGAGGAGGAGGAGGAGGAGGAGGAGGAGGAGAAGGAATAGTAGTAGTAGGAGGAGGAGGAGCAGGAGAAGGAAGAAAAAAAGAGATAAAGGAGGAAGAAGAGGAGAAGGAGGAGGCTTAAGAGGAAGGAGAGGAAGAGGAGGACGAGGAGTAGGAAAAAAAAGATGATGAAGAAAAAGAGGAGTAAAAAGAGAGGGAGAAGGAGAAAAAAAAAAAAGATAAAAGAGAGATTAAACAAATAAAACAACAACAAAAGAACCACAAAATCAAGATCTCATCCTTCATTCCCCTTCTTTCCCCCCCCAAAAAAAAAAAAAAAAAAAAAAAAAAGGAAGAAAAAAAAGGAAGAAAAAAATCGATCTTCTCCCTTGTGTTAATTATCCCGCCCCATACTTCTTCCTTCCTCCAGAAGGGACCGACCGTGAGGAAAGTGAGGAAAGTGAGGAAAAGAAGGCTTTAACTCCAGGAAATAAGAATTCTCAACTAAATGCGAGCTTCAATTGCAACTTCACTTGCCGGAACTTCAACAAATTAACTTTAAACGATTTTATGAATGGCAGTAAATGAATGATTTTTTTTTTTTTTTTTTAAGTCTTTATTTCTTCTTCTTCGGAGCGAGAATGGATAGTGTTTCGTATGTGGAGAGGGAGGGATAAGGAGGGAGGAGGTAGGGGGAGGGAAGGAGGGAGGAGGGAAGGGAGGGGAGGAGGGGGAGGGATGGGGTAGGGATGGAGGGGGAGGGAAGAAGGGGGGAGGGACGAGAGGGGGAAGGAGGGAAAGAGGCGATGAGGGATGGGAGGGAAGGGATGGGAGGGAGGGAGGGAGGGATGGAAGGAAAGGAAGGAGAAGGAAGAAGGACGGGAGGAGGGGGAGGAAGGGTGGGAGAAGGAGGGGAGGAGAAAAAAGGATAAGGAGGGAGAAGGAGGAGAGGAGAGAGCAACAGGAGGGAAGAGGGGAGGAGGGGAGGAGGGAATATCAGGAGGGAAGGAGGGATGGATGGGAAGGAAGGAGGGAGAAGGAGGGGAGGAGGGAGGGATAGGAGGGAATGAGGGAGGGGTGGGAAGGAAGGAGGGAGAAGGAGGAAAGGAGGGAGAAGAAGGGAAGGAGGGAGAAGTAGGGGCGGAGGGAGGGAAGAAAGTAGAAAGAGAGGAGGAGGAAGAAGGAGGGGAGGGGGGAGAAGGAGGTGATGAGGGAGCAATGGGAGGGAAGGAGCGATGGATGGCAGGTAAGGAGGGAGGAGGAGATGGAGAGAGAGAGAGAGAGAGAGAGAGAAGAGAGAGAGAGAGAGAGAGAAGAGAGAGAGAGAGAGAGAGAAGAGAGAGAGAGAGAGAGAAGAGAGAGAGAGAGAGAGAGAGAGAGAGAAAGAGAGAGAGAGAGAGAGAGAGAGAGAGAGAGAGAGAGAGAGAGAGAGAGAGAGAGAGAGAGAGAGAGAGAGAGAGAGAGAGAGAGAGAGAGAGAGAGAGCGAGAGAGAGGGAGGAGAGAGAGAGAGAGAGAGAGAGAGAGAGAGAGAGAGAGAGAGAGAGAGAGAGAGAGAGAGAGAGAGAGAGAGAGAGAGAGAGAGAGAGAGAGAGAGAGTGAGAGATGAGAGGAAAAAATAGAAAAGAGAAAAAGAATAAAAAAAACAAGAAGAAAGTGGAGGAGAGGGAGGAGCGAGAAAGAGAGATAGAGAATTAGGAGGAAGAGGAAGAGGGAGGAAGAGAAGGAAAAGGAGGAGGAAAAGGAGGAGGAGGAGGAGGAGTAGGAGGAGAAGGAATAGTAGTAGTAGTAGTAGTAGAAGGAGGAGGAGGAGAAGGAAGAAAAAAGGAGATAAAGGAGGAGGAAGAGGAGAAGGAGGAAGCTTAAGAGGAAGGAGAGGAAGAGGAGGACGAGGAGTAGGAAAATAAATGATGATGAAGAAAAAGAGGAGTAAAAAGAGAGGGAGAAGGAAAAAAAAAAAGATAAAAGACAGATTAAACAAATAAAACAACAACAAAAGAACCACGAAATCAAGATCTCATCCTCCCTCCCCCTTCTTTCCTTCCCCCAAAAAAAGAAAAAAAAGGAAAAAAAAGGAAGAAAAAAAAAAAG
>BOPN01000951.1:95000-100000 GCA_017312705.2 Penaeus japonicus
GTGTTCGCTCACGTCCTGAGTGGATTAGCGATGGCCGTGACGGTACGGTACGGTACGGTACGGAGGGCTTTCACAGAACCCGTGTGAACTTTTTTTTCTTTCTTTCTTTTTTAATGTTCTTGGGTACTTGAGCTTCTCATTGATTTTGTGGGTGTTATTGTGTTATTTTGAGATAGTGTGATGGATTGTTATATATTTGGTGTTTTGGGATTTTTTTTATTTTGTTGTTGGTTAGCAATGAATTGAATGAGTTAGATTGTTCGTTCATATTAGGTCATGCCGTTGGCGTTTGACCTTGCACACACACACACACACACAGAAACACAAACACACACACACACAAACACAAACACACAAACACAAACACACACAAACACCCACAAATACAAACACCCACAAACACATGAAAAGATCAATAAAAAAAAAGAAAGAAAGAGAGAAAAGAAAAAAAAAGAATATAAGAATAGCATATAGACGAGGGTCCATGAATGAAGACGTGGTCGCCAAGGGAAGACCTAAGAGCTCATCCCTGAAGGCTTTGCGAGCAAGGGCCACATGCGTCAGGTACAAAAGCATTGGTCTATCTATCTATATATACAGCTCTTGGGTCTTCTTGTGGTACTGTTTGCAGATAGAGACCGTGAATCTATACTCCATAGATGCGGACATCGAAAGACATGTAGATATATACATATTCAAATGTAAGCTCAATTACAAATACATATATATACACGTGAATATAGATATTGGATAAGCATAGGTACAAACACATTCACATATAAACAAACGCAAGCAAAAAAAAGTAAACACATGTACAAACACATACGCACACACATACACACACAAATGAAGACTCTCCCGTGTTACACATCAACACACACACACACACACACGCACACACACACTTCAACTCACGCTTACACACACACACACACACACACACAAACACACAAATACACTCTCAATACCCCTTTCCCCTGACACACACACACTCATGGAAACATACAAACGCTCACAAACATAGACACGTAAATACAACACACAATAGCCAATAATCCGTCCATTGCACACCAACTAAAACAACAAAAACAAAGTGAAACAATAAAACATATACACATAAACCACTAACCTTCTCTTCTCCCCGACACACACACATAAAAAAACAACTACAACAAAACAACAAAAAACAAAACAACAACAAACAACAAAACTCACCCTCCCTTCTCCCATAACCCCCACAACCCCACAACCCCGCCCCCTTACCCCACACACACCCTTACCCCCTTACCCCCCCCCTTTCCCCCCCACCCCTCCCCCCCACACACTAACACCCTCCCCGCCCACGTATCATGCAACTATTACCCATCATCATTACTCTGCAATTACAAGCTTGCAGCCCATCAATCAGGCAGTCGACCGGGAGCGATAACAAGCAGAACATTCATTAAAATCCATGTATGATCTCTTGAACATGAACAATAATGTGATCCGTGGCGGTAGTTTTGCGTACAGTGGCCTCGCCTGTAGGGTTTTCATGGATGTTTGGGACTTTGAAAATTGGATTAGTGTCTTTTAGGGTCTTAATCTAAGAGGGATATATATCTGGATGGTTGGACTTTGATGTTGGAGATAGATATTGGAGGTAATTAAACGTTAGGGATGGGTTTGGTTTGTATTGATTTCGTTTTTATTTTTCGATTGTTTTGTGGATTTTTTTTTTGTCTCGTTTTGGTTCGCGGATATGTATACCTGGATTTAGGCAGGATCATTTGCATAAAGTATAGTTGGAAGGAATTTGGAGAAAGAACACAGACAAACACACGCTCACACACACACACAAACACAAACACACAAACACAAACACAAACACACACACACAAACACAAACACAAACACACAAACACAAACACACACACACAAACACACACACAAACACAAACATACACACACAGCATAAATCACACAAATTTGTTGTTAGTAAATCCGAAATTTGTTTGAACAACTTTGTTGTGGTAACTATGATGATAATGATGATGATAGGAATAACATTAGCCTAAGCTTAAAATGACAATGATGATGATGATTACAGAAATAATAATGATAATAAGAATGATAATGGTAATGGTAATAAATACAAACCTGATTTTACCATCATTATCGCAACTTTTATTAATGATAATAATGATATTGCTGCTGCTGCTACTGTTACTACTACCACTCCTGCTACTTCTGCTACTGGTGCTATTGCTACTACTACTACTACCACAACTTTCATTATCGCTACTTCTATTACTACTTGACTAATAATACTGATGATGATAATGATAATGATAATGATGATAAAGGTGATGATGACAATGATGATAAAGGTGATGAAAAAAAATCACCACCATTACCTTTTCATAATGACTACAACCCCCCTCCCCCCACCCCCCACACCCCCACCGCACATACTCCACATCCCTTTAACCTCTGTTTATCTCAGCCACAGCTGTGCTTCCGCGGACATGATAAGCTATGCTGTAGGGTAGAGGTGAAGCTGCGTGCTATAACTCGTTCATCTTTATAGAGATCTAAATCATCTCAGGTTTATGGCTTGGGTAAGCTGTGTCGCTGCAAGTCGTCTCTCTCTCTCTCTCTCTCTCTCTCTCTCTCTCTCTCTCTCTCTCTCTCTCTCTCTCTCTCTCTCAAAAGAAAGAGGATTTATGGCTCCTGATATTGCAAAGTTGTGGTATATTGCATGCAAGGAGGGGATTATCTTTTTTTTTCTTCCTCTCTTTTTTCTCTTACTCTCTCTCTCTCTCTTTCTCTCTCTCTCTCTCCCTCTCTCACTCTCTCTCTCTCTCTCTCTCTCTCTCTCTCTCTCTATCTCTCTCTCTCTCTCTCTCTCTCTCTCAATCACTCACTCTCTCTCTCTCTTTCTCTAACAACAACAACAACAGTTGCAGCAATGACAACGGCAAAACTAAAACCAACAACAGCAGCAACATCAACAACCACAGCAAGAACAAGAACAACATCATCACCAAAAAACAGCAAAAAAAAAAAAAACAAACAAAAAAACACAAGAAGTGACATAAATGCACATAATGAAGACAAAAATAAGAGTTATTTGGCCCTTTATTATCGTACTATTCCTGAAAGAGAGAGAGAGAGAGAGAGAGAGAGAGAGAGAGAGAGAGAGAGAGAGAGAGAGAGAGAGAGAGAGAGAGAGAGAGAAAATAGATATATAGATAAATAGAGAGAGAGAGAGAGCGAAGAAGCCGTAAAGAGAAGGGTTAAGAGGAAGGGTGGGAGTGGGGGGAAGAGAGGGGGGGGGAGGGAGGGGAAGAAGGAGGGAAAGAAAGAGGAGACAAAGTGTAGAAGAGGGGAGATAGTAGAATGAAGAAGAAAAAAGAAGAAAGAAGAGAGAAAAAGAGAGAAGAAGAAGGAAGAAAACATAAGAGAGAGAAAAAGAATGAAGAAAGAAATTGAGGAGAATAAATGACGAGGATTTAAAGAAGAAAGAAAAAGAAGAGGAGAGAGAAAAAGAAAGAAGAATGGTCAGAAGAAAGTTTGGAGGTGATGGAAGAGAAAAGAAAAAACAAGAGAAAAGGAAAAGAGAAGGGGGGAGGGGTCAGAGAGTAGGGAGAGTATAGGGGACGGGGGGGAGGGGTCAGGTAGGAGGGAGAGGGGGATGGGGTAGGGGGGGAGGGGTAAGGGGAGGAGGAGGTATTCCTTGCATTACCAGCTGGTCGTCTGTCACAGCAACGGGCATTCGTAATGGATGCTACCTCCCCATCTGCCACAGTCCTTCAGAAGATCGTATATTTATCATCCTTTTTTTTTTCTTTCTTCCTTGGTTATTTTATTTCTTGAGACGTTTGCCGAGTGCTTGCTTGCGGTCCAGCCTTGTGTGCGACCGCTTGCACTCACTCTCCGATGCATAAAATACACTCCGTTGACATGCTGGGAAAAACACACACGTAAACATACGTATATACATGTGTTTTGTTTTCTTTCTGTTTCTCTCTTTGTCCCCCAGACTCTGTATTCCTTTCTTTTCATCTCTCTCTCTCTCTCTCTCTCTCTCTCTCTCTCTCTCTCTCTCTCTCTCTCTGTCTCTCTGTCAGCTGTGCACACTACTCCTCTCTATATATCCACTTATCAATTTGTCCATCTATTCATAATTCAATTTATTTGTACTTCCCCCTTTTCACACACACACACACACAACCACACACACACACAAACACACACACACCCGTACACAAACAAAACATACAAAACACGAACACAACATACCTCGTTATAGATACTAACTGTATACAACCCTCTTCTACACTCATTATTGGAATCACTTTCACGCGTAACGGAATCCCCCCTACGTCACTCCCTCCCCACCTCCCCCTCCCCCTCAACCACGTGACTGAATCCTAACAAGTAGAGGTTAGCAGTAATACCCCCTGTGTTTTTTTGTGTGTTACGTACGGAAAACCCTCGGTGCTACTGCCTTAAGGAGCTTTCGTCACATGTGAGGAATGGGCTCCTCCTTATTCATGTTCCGACATTGAACTAAGTTATTCTATGTTTACTTTAAATTAATTGTTACTTATATATAGGATAGGGGATAGGTTACTGTTCATTATGTATAAAGATATATCGTTAGATATATGGTAATTTGTTCCATATTCATGAAATGATTGTTCCTCGTGTATAAAATGACTGTTCCTCACATAGAAATAACTATTCCGTCTATATGAATCAATTACTCCTAACATTTAAGATATTCTTCCGTTATACAATATATAACCTTATATATGTATAACAATTTCTCGATAGATAAAAAACAATTTTTACTTTCATATAAACTTACTGCTGCTCTTGGGATATATATAACCTGACAAAATGTACAATTTGCATTACTTGAGATTCTCTCAGTCTCAGTGCGGCTTCGATATCCACGTAGAGAGATAGATAGATAGATAGAAACAGAGAGAGAGAGAGAGAGAGAGAGTGTG
>BOPN01000951.1:120000-122500 GCA_017312705.2 Penaeus japonicus
TCATTATAAATCTGACGAATGGATTGTGTTTAGATATCATAGTGATAGGCTAACGCTATCGTTTATTCGAAAACTCTCAAACTCTCTCGCGTTTTCTCATTCGAATTCCCCGGCTCTTTAAAACAGCTCCGCCGTCCATTTCCTGCTTCGTACTTATCTAAGCCCGATATTACTAGGCCTAGATCACCGGGCTTAAATGACCTCGCTCACCATCTCAACACGCGCCAGCGGTGAGTCGATTTCCAGCCGGTCACATTCACTGCTGTTTAATAGGCTCTCGCCAAAAGGGGCTCTGGAGATGCGGAGAGCTGCGGGATTCGCCGCTTTATTGAGTCGATAATGTTGTTATCAGACACACACACACACACACGCACACACACACGAACACACACACACGAACACACACAGATACACACACACAGGCACACACACACAAACACACACATACACACACACACACACACACAAACACACACACACACAGACACATACACACACACACACACACACGAACACACACACACACAAACACACACTCACACACACACGCACAGTTTTTCTTTTCTTTTCAACGCCTTTACTCATCGTGATGGAAAAGAAAAGACAAAGTAACATTAGACATAGATTACATACGTCTCTGCCTGTCTAGATGTGTGTCTTATATCCACCCACCCACCCACGCCCAACACCTCTCTGCTATTCTCTTGTAGTTCTGTCTGTCTTTGTCTACCTTTCTCTCAGTCTTTCGTCTACGTAACCCTTCCGGATGCCATATCTGTATGTACGTATGTATGTATGTGTGTGTGTTCGTTTATCTATACAAATGCTCATACACATGAACGCCTGAACCCGTTCGTATGACGTCATCAAAATGTTTCAGTGAAAGTTAATGGTAAAGAATGTAATTATCCTTTTTCATTAATGCTTGCAATATTGGCAGATTGATTTAACTATGCAAATGTTTGGCTAATCAGATGGGCATATTTTATATTGGCCAATTTTATACTAGATAAGGGATAATTAATTGATTATCTTAAACGATATTTTGAGATTTTTTTTTCCAGGAAGCATCAAGTAATTGCATCACACAGTTATGACAGATTTCTTATACGCCATATCATGGACAATAAATATTTACAAACCTCTACTGACGTCTTCATGTCCAGTGACTTTCTTGACCATGGGATTCTAGTGTGGCCTTTGATCGTCCTTTAATGATCTGCATACATACAGGCATAATCTTACATAAGGATATATATATATATATATATATATATATATATATATATATATATATATATATATATATATATATATGTATGTGTGTGTGTGTGTGTGTGTGTGTGTGTGTGTGTGTGTGTGTGTGTGTGTGTGTGTGTGTGTGTGTGTGTGTGTGTGTATAGATAGGTTGAATAAACAGATAGACATGAATACTTATACATATACCTATCGCATGTTTATATCACATGTATGTTTTGCATATATATCAGACGTTTTTTTTTCTATCTAAACATCCATGCATTTGTGAACTAACGCAATAAATTCGCTCATGAAAACAAACACACATACAGCATACATCTACGTGTGTTCATGAATTGCCTGTATAGACTTGACATTGTTGTGAATGTAGTACACATACACGTGTACATATGTCTGCATGTACGTAAGCGGTGGCGTGAGTGAGCGTGTGAACCCAGCCAAGGGCCGGTGAGCGTTCGGAGGCCCCCAAGAGCTCTGCCACCTTTAGTCCGCTCTGCTTCCCACCCTTGCACTATCACACAACATTCGAACGACAAAGTGCTTCATTTTTACCTATTCCCTGTTTTCCCTTTACGTCTCTCTCCCTTCTCCGCTTTCCATTCGTTTTCCCTACGTGTCATTTCCTCTCTTCGCTTTTATCTATGTTTTGTATCAACTACTTGTCTACATCTTTCGTTTTCTTATCTCTCCCTATATCTTCTGTGTATTTTCCTCTTTGATCACTCGTCCTCCTACGTGTCTCTCTCTTCTTCTTCCTTCTCTTTTCTTTCTTCTTCTTCTTCTCCTTATTCCCTTCGTTCCCCCGATCACCTACTCTTCTCTGCCTCGTTCCTTAAGCCCATTTTCCTCGTTCTCTTCCTCTCCACGCTTTCTATCGCCACGATCTGACTGACAGCCAACGTAAGGCAGTTTTTACCCTGGTCGCTCGCATATGATGACAAGGCTATTCGTATTCTTTATACGGATAGGATAAAAAAAAAGAAAAAAAAGAAAAAAAGAAAATGAGACAGGGGAAATGGAAGAAAGTAAGAGGAGAGGAGAGAAAGCGAAGAGGGAAGAAAGAGGAGGAAGAGAACTCCTGTGACTTTGGCAACACGCTCTGATTTCCCCCCAAGATGAGAGTGGTTGCAGTGACTGGCCAGAAGTGTGCAGTGACAGAAACCTCCATTTTGGCTCGAACGGTTCAGGAGACGGGTTGCACTGCTTCGAGATGCTTCAGGCTAGGTCAGCCCGGCTTCAT
>BOPN01000951.1:130000-135000 GCA_017312705.2 Penaeus japonicus
AACAATAATGATGATAGTGCTACTAATGATGATGATGATAGTAATGATAGTTGTGATGATGATGATAGGTACTGCGATATGATCGTTGTAATAGTAATGAAAGATAACGAAAACTATGACAATACTTATGCTGAAAATGATATGATAATGGTAAAAGTGATATAATGGAGAGTATAATGATGATGATAATGACAATAATAATAATGATAATGACAATCATGATGATCATAATAAAAATATTGATAACAATGACCAATAATTATGATAATGATAATGATAATGACAATAATGATAAAATGATAATGATGATAATAATAATAACAATGAGGATAGTAATCATAGCAACAACTATGATAATGATTATGATGATGATAATGATAGCAGTAATAATGAAAAAGGTAATGATTGCAATAGTAAGGATGATTAAGGGATAATATCAATAACATTTGAAATGATGACAAAGAGAGTAATTGCAAAAAAGATAAATAGGAGAATCGCGTTAGTGAAAAAAAGAAAAACATCATAATTACGTTATTATTATCATCATATCTAATCATGATTATCATTATACTCTATTACTAGTAAGATTACAAACGCTGATGATAGAGTATTACCAGCAGATGAAAGGCTCAAGCTGAATGTGTCTCTATATCACTGATTGAAATCTCAAACAGCACATACACACAAATATATAGTTAAATGCACACACACACACACACACACACACACACACACACACACACACACACACACACACACACACACATATATATATATATATATATATATATATATATATATATATATATATACATACACACACACACACACACACACACACACACACACACACACACACACACACACACACACACACACATATATATATATATATATATATATATATATATATATATATATATATATATATACATATATATATATATATATATATATATATATATATATATATATATATATATATATATATATATATATACACGAAACTGAGTTCATGGTCGATATTGCATTTCATGAAGTATTCGATCAATCTCTTTGCCGATTTCGTTTTGCAAACTAATGGCTAGAAATATCTTGCATTCACGCAGAGGCTGTTTTCCTTTTCTCTTGAGCGTTTTATTGTCTGTCTCGGATTTTCCATTCTCATTCTTGTTGTTGTTGTTGTTGTTGCTGTTGTTGTTGCTGTTTTTGTTGTTTGTTTTCTTGTTCTTTCCCTGTTTCTCTTATCCTTTGTTGCTACCACGTCCTGCAGCATGATTGTCGATATATTGCTGTCGTTATCGTTATCATCAATTTCTATATTGTTGTTATCATCATTATCATCATTAGCGTCATCATTATCATCCTCAGCCTTATCATCATCCTCACCTTCATCCTCAACATCATAATCATCATCATCATCATCATCATTATAATATTGTATTTTATTGTATTCTTACTCTCTTTCTCTTTGTCGTGTCTCCTCTTTCTTCTTTTCTCTCTTTATATATCTATTTCCTTTTCTTTCTCTCTCTCTCTTTATATATATTTCCATCTCACTCTCTCTCTCTCTCTCTCTCTCTCTCTCCCTCTCTCTCTCTCTCTCTCTCTCTCTCTCTCTCTCTCTCTCTCTTTCTCTTTCTCTCTCTCTTTCTCTCTCTCTCTCTCTCTCTCTCTCTCTCTCTCTCTCTCCCTCTCTCTCTCTCTCTCTCTCTCTCTCTCTCTCTCTCTCTTTCTCTTTCTCTTTCTCTCTCTCTCTTTCTCTCTCTTAGATGTTAGAAATTATATATTGTAGTAGAGGGCGAGGGGAGGGAGTCAGGAGGATAGCCAGTTAGGAATAATTACGGGATAGGGTCGGAGTGGGATGGATAGATGATGACAGGGGGATGGAGAGAAAGGGATGAGGGAAAGAGATGGTATAGAGAAACGAGGAAGAAAACGAGATCGGAGTGGGATGAAGGGTAAAAGTGGGGTAGGGGGGTATGGCGGGTAGGGGGGTAGGGAGAGGGGTCGAGGATTAGAGGGCCAAAGCTATAAATAGGACTTACTCAAAAAAAAAAAAAAAAAAAAACTACACACGAATCAAAATCTCCAAATCCTTTATCTAAGACCGGTACCCCTCTCTTAAAAAAAATATAAATGAATAAAAAAAAAGGGCATGGGGTAGGGGGAGGGGGGGAGTGAGTGGGGAGTCCAAGCTTCCTCTGACAAAATTAGATTTTTTTTTTCCCCTTTCCTGCAAAGACTCTTTGGCAATTCCTCGCACACGGAGGAAAATACCAGCCATTGTTTCCTGGTAAAGCCACAGCTGTTACTCTTTCCGTTTTTTTCTTAGTCTCCCCTGATGCCTCCGTTATTGTTATTGTTATTATTCTTTTTCTGTCTTTCGTGGTTCTTTTTTTAGGGGGGGGGGTCTTACGGAAGGGGGGGGGAGGGTTGTATCGAGTTTCCTGTTAATGTCTGTTTGTTATTCTGGAATCGATGTTAGTAATTTTTTTTTCTTTTCTTTTCTTAGCTCTGTTGGTGTTTAATATATGGTATGATGTAGAATTTCATTATTGTTTTATTGTTATTGCAGTGTAATTTTGATTATTTTCATTATCATTGTCATTATTGTTGATTTACTCATTATCATTACAATGATCATTATTATCATTACTATCATCATTATCAATTATCCTTATTATCATCGTTATTGTTGTTATTATTATAATTATTATCATCATGATTATTATAGTTACTAATATAACAATTATCATAATCATTCGTTACTATTACCATTATCATTGTATCATACATCATATCATAATCATTAGCATCATTCTCATTCTGTTTCTGATCATTATCATCATCCTCATTTTAGTTTTATCATTATGATTCTCATTATCATCATATATTACACAGTTGATGTTCCTAATATCACAATCACTATGTGTGCTATTCTTAACAACACACACACACACACACACATGTATGTCAATTTACAACAGGGTTTACTTCACAAATACATATGATAATTGGCATCATTATTCTTAAGTAAACGCAGACATATGGCAAGTGACTATGATGTTTTAAAGTATACACACACGTATGATAGTTGGCAACAGTGTTCTTAAGTAAACACATATATATGGCAAATGACACACACACACACACACACACACACACAAACACTTTATTACTGTTGGCAATTATTATCACCTTCATTATCATTGGACTTTTGGCAACAGTGTTTTTTCCCTAATCATGTCATTTATCCAATGACGGAAATACTTGACATTAAATACACAGCAAACACATATCATATTCTACTGAGATCCGCTCTTAAAATAAAATAAAAGACCTCGCGAAAAGAAAAGAAAAGAAAGAAAGAAAAAAAAACAATGAAATTATTTTGCAACACAACACTATGAATTATCGTGGGATGGGGGAGGGGTGGGGGAGGGGGGGACGGGTGAAATTAAGAGGAAGGGGAAGGGGGAGGGAAGGAGGGAAGGAAGGGGGAGGGGGAGGTAGAAGGGGAAGGGGGAGGGGGAAAGAGGATGGGGAAAGGGGGTGGGGAAAGGGGATGGTGAATTGGGGAAGGGGGAGGGAGGGGGAGGGAGGGGGAGGGGGAGGGAGAGGGAGAGGTAAGAGGGAAAAGAGAGGGAGGAAAAGATATAGAAGGAGTGGAAGAGAAAGAGCGAGGGAGAAGCAGAATACAGAGAAGGGAGGAGGGGAGGAGGGAAAGGATGAGATAAAGGGATAAAAAGGAAAGAGAAGGAGAGAGAAAGAAAAGGGTTAAGAGGAGGGGAAGGGGGGGGGAGTAGGGGGGTAGGAGGGGAGGAGGGAAAGGATGAGATAAAGGGATAAAAAAAAGGAGAGAGAGGGAGAGAGAAAGAAAAGGGTTAAGAGGAGGGGAAGGGGGGGAGGTAGGGGGGGAGAGGTTCGGAGTGCCAACGAGGTCGCTGTTATTGACCTGACCCGCTGACCAAACCAAAACTCCCTCTGATCATTGGCTTAATTAATCGGGCGTGAAACTGATACTGGTCAACATAAAGACAGAAATTAGACGGAGAGAAAAAGGAGAAAAAGAAAAGAAAACAGAAAAAAGAGTGAGGGAGAGAGCGAGAGAGAGAGAGAGAGAGAGAGAGAGAGAGAGAGAGAGAGAGAGAGAGAGAGAGAGAGAGAGAGAGAGAGAGAGAGAGAGAGAGAGAGAGAGAGAGAGAGTGAGTGAGAGTGAGTGAGAGAGAGAGAGAGAGAAAGATAGAGAGAAAGAATAAGGAAACGAGCAATAAAACGAGAGAACAAGATGAAAACGACAAAGAAAGAATGCAGTGAAAACGAAAAAAAGAGAGAAAAAAACGAAAGAAATAGAGAAATAAAAAATAAAAAAAGAAAGACAAGAAAAAAATATTGAAATAGAATCCTCTTTTTGAGTGCCATTCGCCAGAGTTATCATCGAGTGATGCTCCCCGGCCGATGTGCCTCGAGACCGTTTCCCATCGCTTTAATTTGTCTGGCTGCCGTTTATGGGCCGGGAATTATAGGCGTTCTTTCGGGCAACGAAACGAGGAGGGCGTGAGGTGGGTGAGCACGGCCGCGCACTCACGCTCACGCTCTTGCGCTGGCTGCTATGCTCACGCTCATGCCTACACGGAGGCAGACTATCCGCTGTATATGCTGTTTTGCTTGTACAGACACACACACACACACACACACACACATATATATACAAATATAGATATAGATATAGATATAGATATATAGATATCGATAGATAGATACATTTATACACACACGCACTTGAATATACATACAAACACAAATATATATATATACATATATATATATATATATATATATATATATATATATATATATATACATATATATATGTATATATATATTTATATATATATATATATATGTATATATATATATATATATATATATATATATATATATATATATATATATATATATATATATATATATATATATATATATATATATATATA
>BOPN01000951.1:165000-172500 GCA_017312705.2 Penaeus japonicus
AATGAAACTATAAAACTATGTGAAGGGATTATATGAACAAATGCCTTGGGAAAAAGTAAACAAAATGTAGAAGATCAAAAGCATTTGCAACTTTTTTTACTTATTCTTTCGTTTATTAATCCGATAATTGAACAACGATTTTGCTAACATAACTTGCATTATCATTCAATTTAGCTAACATACCCAGCGGTATAATATGCACAGCATGCCATAAAAAGATATGAAAATCATAAATGAAGTACAACACATCAACACACCATACCTTAGACTTATAGGTATCCGAAATTATATCCCACAGATTTATGTCTTCGAAAAATATTACAATACGGACTACATATTTTCAAAAAGGAAAGTCTGCCCTCCTAGGTATAAATAGATAGTTTATACTCTTTCTTTATAGTTTATACTCTTTCTAACATGATATATGCTCACGTAGTTCTGTTCATATCGCTGTGCTTTATACTTCTATCGTCTCGGAATGTCTTTAAGTTTAAGTAAGTTCACTTTGGTATTAGATCCATATTGAATATAACAGACAAGCAAGCACAGAAACACACAGATAATATGGTATCATTAACAGGACGAAAATAGTTACGATTCTTTGAATGTATGTATGATAATTTTAATCGAATTGTGAGTGAAATTTAGACAAAACTTATTCAAGGCCGAAATAAGCTGATTTCCTTTATGCAATCTTATTTAATAAACAACCCTTTTGAAGTACCCGACGTTTTGTAAGGAATAGGTACGTTCAGTAACAAACATGAAACATTGGTAATGAGGAAACACCATAGGATAGCATGTATTCTACGCTACTGTTTTAATTAACAACGTGTATGGAACTGACAGCTTCGTGTGAAAGCCGAGGTGGAAAACTATTGCAAAGCCTAAACCTATTTTGATTTAAATTTGAATCAATACTCAAATACATTCTATCAAAATCATATAGTAATGAACAGCCTATGTATAGCATTCATGCCTGCCTATTTGTTTAATGTCTGTATGCATAGTATGTAACTACGTACAGTATGTATGTGTGTATTTATATCATGTGTGTGTGCATTTGTGTATATGTATGCATGTCTGTATGTATGCCTGTATGATTGTTTGTCTGTATATGTTTGTATACACGATTCCCACATTTTTTTAGCAATCATATATATATATATATATATATATATATATATATATATATATATATATATATATATATATACATATATACACACATATACATGTACATACACACACACACACATATACATATGTATGTGTATATAGAGCCCGATTGGTTGACTGGAGGAGGGGAAACAAGTGCAATTGGCGGTGGTTTTCTGACACTGCAATATATATGCAATCAAAAAAATGCTACCTTTCAGAAATATTTCACAATATTTCCAAATAATTTAACAAGTATTATATAAACGCGTAGTGACATTTTTTCCCCTATGTACACGATACACGATTGCTGAGTTTGTATCTGAAAGCCATTACGACTTAAACCTTTTAGAAAAACGAAACAAAACAAAAAGTAAACCTCATAGACGACCATATAAAGTCAGTCCATGCTTGACTGATTAATTATCATGCATTATCAACCGCGTCAACAGATGATCCATGCTCGAGGAAAGAGGAAATGCTAAGTCTAATTCCTTTATTTTCGAAATGGAAACCACATTAATGGGAGATCAGACACAGAGATCAAGCGTAAGGTTGCGATTGATATATGATGCGGTTGAATCACTTTGGCATTGCAGGGTTCTGAGTTGAAGGACTCTGTTGATATATATTTGTCAATAGAAACCGATTCATGGCTGCAACTACTGTAGGTAGACAGGAATATGATATAGTCATTGCTGGAATATATGTTATATTTATAAACCATAGGAACAGTTGCATAATCATCATTATAATTATGATCTGTTGTTATTCTTTCTTGACTAATTCCCTCTTCCGGTCCTCCAGCTACCAAAGCGGCTCACAGGAAGACAAGTCCTCGGCCATTATCTGCGTCATGTAGGATAATTCTCCCAGGAACTAAGCTAGAGAACTCTCCTTTCGGCCCTTCTCTTCTCATAACATCTCTCCTCCATTCTCTTCTTTACCACCACCAACCTCCCTTCTCTTCTCTTGCTACCTTTCTCTACCCTCTCTTTTTCCCCTTCTCTCCTCTTGCTAACTCTTCCCTCTTCTCTTCTCTTACTAACTCCCTTCCTTTCACATCTTCTATCCGCTCCCCTTTCTCCTTTTTTTCTCCCCTCTCCTTCCATTCCTGTTTTTTGTCTCCCCATCCCCCCTCTTCTTTCTTCTCTTTCCCTACATCTCCCATAATCCGTTCCTTCGTCTCTCTTTCTTTCCTTTTTTTTTATTCCCTTCCTCCTCTTTCCCTCACAACACTTCTCCCTCCTCCCCTGCCACGCCCTCTCTCTCCTCTTCCTTCGCCCTCCTCCTCCCCTCCTACCACCATTATCCCCTTCTTCTACTCAATCGCTTTGCTTACCCCCCTTTCTCCTTTCTCCTTCCTTCTCCTCCCCTTCCCCCTTTCCTCCTGTCCTTGTGCTATCCCTTTATGATGCAATTAAGACGTACCTTACCTAAGCCCCCTTGAGGTAATTGGCTAGAATTACAGCAGGCTCGTTAACATTGGTTGGAGGGAAGGGGGAGGGGGGGGGATATTTATATATAAACTTATAAGCTTATAAATGTATATGTCTGTTTATTCATAAGATAGATATATGATGATGAATAAGATAACGATGATAATAATAAACATAATAATAACAATAAGAGATTGATCACTGCTATTACTACTACTAGTAGTAGTACTCCCACTGCTATTACTACCACCACCACTACTACTACTACTGGTATACGGGTTACGTAGCAGCAATCGCATGTAGAACGTTCGGGAAAGCAGAACCTTAGTTAATATGTCCGAAAGGTTAAATAATCATGAATTAGGTAACTGCGTGGATAAGTTTGGTAAAGGGAAACTGAGATAGTAAAGATAAAAAGAAAAGAGCGAATAAACTGCGTAAAAGAAAAAAAAAGAGAATGAAGAGGAAGAAGGTAAGGGGGTTAGAAAAGATACATTGAGAAAAAAGTATTAAGGAAGGAACATAGTATATGAAAATAAACTGAAAATAATTTACGAAATGAATATCCGAAAATCTATAAACAAAATATTGTTCAAGGAAAATAGACTGACATGCAAAATAACGATCAAAAGACACCATGAAGGTAAATCTAATCCGGCACAAGCATCATGCCAAGTAAAAATATTGCACAATAATTCTGCTATAAAACTCTGCTTGACATGTTCTGCTGTTGTTGATTATGAAGTAAAACTAATAATATAACTATCATTCTACCATCAGCAGAGAAATATTTTCACGAAGAGATAAGGGAAATGAAAAGATCATTACTCAATACCACACAGATTGATACTTTGGGCTTACAAGAGAAGACATACAACATTAGTTAACATAGAAAACCGTGTGGGTATCAACTCTAATGGTAGGCATAACTGAACAAGGAGGCTCGCAGTAACAGTATTCAGAATTGGAAATTCAAGTGAATGCAGGATCTGAAATACTAGGATAGGGATTCCCAACCTGAAGGTCACAGGATACTTTCTCGGGAACCATTGAGGATATTGAAAATCTTGAATGAATTAGACTGGATATCGTCTCATTCAGATAGTACCTGCAGATTATGTCTTTCCCATATAGTATTCCTGGCCTATAAGTATATTCATCGCTGCACTATTCATAACTAACAACAGATGAATATCAAAATAGATGGACAGTCATTGGTGGGAGTCAAAGAGGTTACAATATGCTAGTCGAGGATCAAATAATATAAAAGGTTAGGGAGCACTGTATCACGGATTGTAAACACCAGCGGCATATTACAAGGAGATGCTTTGTTACCGCCTCTGTTTTTTTATTCTTATTTTTTATTATTATTATTATTATTTTTTAAATTCAGTATCATTATCACTGATAGTTGGAGGAAAATGGAAGCTAGGAAATAGATTCTAGAATATCCTGCATCTGCAATTACAATTACAAAGCGGGAGAGAGATATCTGTATTCGCATTTCACACATTAATCTTTAACATTAGAAGAGTATATAAAATAAAGATACATAGGTATGATGAAATACGCCACGTGGCAAAAATATGTTAATTGAATATGCAGTAAAATAAATAAATACTTCGGCATTAGAAAAGTTTATGAAAAACGAGATTAAAAATACACGGGAGAGAGGAAGAGGCAGACCAGAATATGAAAGAGGAGAAGGAGAATAGAGAGGAAAGAAAGAGACGAAACTCATATGTAAGGAGAAGAGGGAGGGAAAAGAAAAAAAAACATGTATGAGATACGAAGAGGAAGAAGAGGAAGACGAATATAGTGACGAAGAAGAGAATGAAGTTAGAATGAGCATACAAGAGGGAAGGAAATATGCGACAGAATTAAAATTGGATCTCAACTTCAGACCAATCTAGCAACTTGGCAGGTTGGGGAATAGCTTTAAAGGGATATGTTAACTGGATTATGAATTAGACGGATGAGAAGATAAAAGCAGATAGGCAGACGAGAAAGATTATAACAATTAATAGGGCGTTGAATGATTGCTTGTTTCAATGGTTAATATTACCGAGTTCCGCAAGATTTTTGAAAAAAAAGCTAGAGGAGATCGATAAGCAAATAACTGCTACAAATATATGCATCTCTCTCTCTCTCTCTCTCTCTCTCTCTATATATATATATATATATATATATATATGTGTGTGTGTGTGTGTGTGTGTGTGTGTGTGTGTGTCTCTCTCTCTCTCTCTCTCTCTCTCTCTCTATCTCTCTATATATATATATATATATATATATATATATATATATATATATATATGTATATATATATATATATGTATATACATATATATGTATATACATACATATTATCGTTAAACTAGATTTTTCATCACCTTTATTCCATAAACATCCATAACAGCAAAATTAAAAAGAAAAAGAAGAAAAAAATCAACAAAAATAGAAACATATTCCCCTGGAAGTAAAAATCTCATTAAACTCTTACCTAAGTCCCACTCAGTGTACCTCGAGTCTTACCTCTTCTATAATAGCTCCCCATTTGCCCCCTCCCCCCCCTCCCTTGAGAACAATTAATAAAGAGAGCCATCGATATTCAATAGCAGGTCTATTCCGCCTGACCCCCCCCCTCCCCCCACATCACTTCCCCCCCCTCCCTATCCCCGTCATCGTTAAGTACGCCCCATTGTAACAATTATGGTAACTACCCTCATTTACACAGCCTCATTAAGCACGTTCCATTTGGTGTGGTCATGTTAGAATCCTATCAGCAGGATGGCCTGTACTATCTCCTACCTACAAGTTCTGAATTCCGTGTTGTCCCATGGGTCTAGTTACAGTTGGGGTCTGAAAACACCTGGGGTTTAGACAGATGTGGGGTCTGTATGTAGCCTCATCAAGGCCTAGATTTAGGATCACGTGGGGTTTTCAATGGAACACTGTGTCTTGTATCTGTCTTTGTCTCGGGGTATCTAACTCGTATTCGGTTGAGGTATACTAAGGTCGAGGTCGAGGGGTCTAAAAAAAACAATCTGGGGTCTAGATAAATCTATTTTTTATCATGTTAGTCTTTAAACTCACATTTTGATTTTATAGACATAGTGTTTGGCTTTCTTTAAACTCACCTTTTAATTTTATAGACACAGTGTTTGGCTTTCTTTAAACTCACCTTTTAATTTTATAGACACAGTGTTTGGCTTATCCTGAAATGATTTGTTTATGTATCTCTTAGGTATCGATTTTATTCTCGGTTTAGATAGCTTTAGGGTCTTGACATCTAGAGGGTCTTAATAGGATAGGTCTACATCTCTATCGCAGCCTATGATTAATATAGTAAGTGATAAAAGCCATTATTATAGTTTTCTAATCATATGCATTAGTTTTCTGGCTTTTACCAAAGAGATCATCTATGCCTTCTGTTCTTCATGATTTATGCACGGATTCTGCTCTTCCGTTTAGTGTATCCATCTCTTCTGGTTGTCTGTTTAATTTATCCTTTTTTTTATTTTATCCTCCCTCTTTAGTTGATGGATCTTTCTATATATCTGTTATAGTTTTATTTCTTTTCATTTTCTTCACCTTTTATCCTGCTAATTCATCCATCTATTACCCCACTCATTCATCCTCCTTTTATTCTTCTGATTTATCCATATCCTATCCTGAGATATCCATCTCTTATTTTTCTAATTCATTCATCTTTTATCCTTGTAAATCACCACTTTAATTTCTTATCTTAAAATTTCTCTTTGATTTATCTACGTATTCACTGATTCTAATTTATCCAACTATTCCCTTGATCCATCATCCCTTTTAACTCTGGAATTATCCGAAGCAACGAACGATAATCACATGCGACGTGAATGAAATCCAACGACAATGACATGCAAGTTGAAGACCTGCCAATCGCATTCAAGTTTTCCATAATTGTTCGGAATCAGTTTTGATACGAGTCTAAACAACACTGATATCAAACTAATCTTTTGTCAATACGTCACAAAATGGGGCGGGGCTTAGTAATCGTTATATAATTAGTTGCTTGATGATTATTGTAACGAGTGACTCTTCTGATTATCGTAATTAAAGCGTATTTCGTGTTTGGGGGATAACGGTCCTGTGTTTGAATGAGGGGAGTGACGTCAGAGTGTCATGTGACTGAAGCTGTTTGTGTCATTGGGTGGGAGGGGAAGGGGCGGGGCTAAGGGTGGAGGTGTGCTCTGTGAGGAAGGGGGTGGGGTGAGGGGGGGGGGGGGTAGCGGAGATTGAACGACAGGTCCCGTGACTTGGTTTGCGAATAGTAGTGTTCGTTTCCTCTGCCTCTTCTACCTTCATTTCTTTCGTTGTATTATCATCCTATGTCCTCCCTTCTCTATTTCTTTTATCTCTCTTTCTTTAATTATCTGTCTATGTCGCTTTCTCCCTTTTTTCTATCTGTCTATGTCTCTTTCTCCCTTTTTTACTCTTGATTTCTCTCTCTCTCTCTCTGTCTCTCGATTTCTCTCTCTCTCTCTCTCTCTCTCTCTCTCTCTCTCTCTCTCTCTCTCTCTCTCTCTCTCTCTCTCTCTCTCTCTCTCTCTCCTCCCTCTCTCTTTTTCTAATCATGTCTCTGTCACTGTCTCAATCATTCTCTTTGTCTTTCTGTCGCTGTATATATATATATATATATATATATATATATATATATATATATATATATATATATATATATGTACTGTATATATATATATATATATATATATATATACTATATATATATATATATATATATATATATATATATATATATGTATATATATATATGTGTGTGTGTGTGTGTGTGTGTATGTGTGTGTGTGTGTGTACACATATCTATACCTATGCCTGTGCGAGCATATATGAATGAACAAAGCCAAAC
>BOPN01000951.1:190000-192500 GCA_017312705.2 Penaeus japonicus
TCTTCTTCTATTTTGATAAGAAAAATATATGTGATGTTCAAGGTTCATCTAGTATCATTTCATTATAATATCATCATTACTGGATGGTTATGATAAAGAGTCAAACGTGTATGTCTATATGTTTATCCTTATTTATGAAGTATGATTATTCTTTTTATTTTTAGATAACCATACCAAAAAAGTATATATTATATTTGCGTCCGATAAAAATGTGATAAAGTAGCCATTGGCGAGAGCGTTCAATGGTTATATTTTTCACTTTTCTGAATAAGAAAGAAAGAAAGAAAGAAAGAAAGAAAAAAAATAATAATGATGATAATAACAATAATAATAATAATAATGATAATGATAATAAATAAATGATAATAAATAATAAAAAAGGCAGAGAAACGGTGTTGCTCAGTATGGGTTTTGGTTATTGGACATTAATCACCTCCCTTCCACCACTCCCCCACCTCCCCTTCCACCCCTCCTCCACCTCCCCTTCCACCCCTCCTCCACCTCCCCTTCCACCACTCCTCCACCTCCCCTTCCACCACGGGAGGAATAGGAAGGAGATGAAAGATAGAAGGATGGGGTATAAGGATAGGTGGGAGTGAGGAGAAATAGAAGGGTAGGGGTGTGTAAGGATAGGCAGAAGGAGCGGAGACAGAAGAGGGACAGGAAAGAGGGGATAAGGAAAAGAAGGATAGAAGGAGAGGGAGGGGGAAGGGGGTACTGAGGATAGGTAGGGAGTGAGGATCGATGGGAGAGCGGGGGCTGGGTAGGGTAGGGCAGGGAGAGGGAGGGAGAAGGAAAGGGATAGAAAGGGAGTCACTTTAATGGGGATGCAGGAAACGAGGGGAGTTGAGGGGAGAGGAAGAGAGGGGAACTGGCGGATGTTATGGAGCGGAGAGTGGATAGGAATAGGGGGGTGGGGGAGGGGGGAGATTATAGTGAATAGATGAATGAATGTTCAGTGACGAATACGAAACATTTACTGTAATTATATAGATACAGGTGTTGAATATATAGAGGAACAGGTGTTTAACCCACGCACATGCTAAGTAAATCACATCACAATAGTATAAAACCTCCTATCGGTTAATCAATACATTTCATTCCAGTAATCACAATCTTAACAGAACACTGACCGTGGAACTCTATACATTCCAATCAGTGTGTTGATTTCATGGGGATTTTCATTTTAGATTCCTTTCCCAATTACTCTCGTCTCATTTGATTTCATTTTCTATTCATGTCATCAGCCCTCTCTCTCTCTCTCTCTTTTTTTTCCTTCTCTCGTCCGAAGATTTAACTGCTTTCAGTAGGAAAATGTTGATACTTGCATCGCTAATCAACTGCATTTGGAATTTGCTTTTCAGGAAGATGAAAATCAAAGGGATTTCCGATTTCTTCTCGATTTCTGCTCAATTACCGAATTCCTGCACTAGAGAAAACGGATGCAATGGCGTCGGAGACTTTCAGCCTAAACTATGGTATTTGGGCCTGTTCGGTTCTATATTGATTTTTTAGTCAGCCTTGAGAATAGGAGGATTATTATATGAAAGGAATACTTGCATCGAATGAATTTCATGAAATAAAGAATCTTATTTGTATCTACTATTTCCCAGCAACCGATTTATATAACGCTTTCATTAAAAAGCAATCCACCTATGTGCGTCCCTCACTTCAATATCTACATTCTTTTTCCCCAACCGGACATTAATTCCCACGGAAATGAAAAAAAGGAGAAAAAAAGCGAATATTACCATTTAAAAAAGGGGTGCCGAGTCGAGTCGATTATTTTTTCATCTTTCTTTCTTTCTTCACTTTTATCCATATTATTTTTGCCCGTTTTAAAGAGCCATGAAATCTCCCCCTTCCTTTATATCTCAGCGGCGCCTGTGTAGTGTTGGGCAAACTCCCCTAAAGCCATAGCAAACACTTTTTGTTAAGTGCTTTGCAGTACTATTACTCTGATCCTCCTCGCCTCTTCCCCCTCCTATAGATTACACAACCCCCCCAAAACAACAACAACAACAGCAATTACGTCAGCAACTGCCACGGGAACATTTGCAAGGGTGTAAACACGTAACCGTCAAATCAAAGTTTCTCTCGCATTCTCTCTCTCTTAGTGGAAAAGGCATGGCGGACTTTCACTCTATTTCACCCGTTGTGTGTACGTTCCACACCTTCTTTTTTGGAGGTGTCTGTTTGTCTGTTTGGTCTGTTGTTCTGTCTGTTTTACCGTCTGATTGATGAGGGTTCGAGTCTGATTCGGGATGTCCGATTGTGTTTTATTTCGTTTCTGTATGTCTCTCTCTCTCTCTCTCTTTCTCTCATTCTCTCTTTTTCTCTTCCCCATTCATCTAGCGTTCACCTATCCTCTCTCCCTTTCCTTGTCCGTCTACTCTCTTCATCTCTCATGCTCTCCCTCTTTTCTTGCTTTTACCATCTGCTCCCCCTTTCTCTGTTCACATCCCTTTCCTTTTCATTCACGCCTTGACCATTTACTCTT
>BOPN01000951.1:200000-205000 GCA_017312705.2 Penaeus japonicus
TATATATATATATATATATATATACATATATATATATTTATATATATATATATATATATATATATATGTACATATATATATATACATATATATATATATATATATATATATATATATATATATATATATATATATATATATATATATATATATATATATATATATATATATATATATATATATATATATATATATATATATATATATATATATAGATATATATATACACATACATATATATATATATATATATATATATATATATATATATATATATATATATATATATATATATATATATATATTTATATATACATAACAATATTTACAATTGTATGAACATCAATAACATCAATAAAAAGTCCTACTGATTAGATAAATAACATCACGAAGAAAGCTGATACAGTTAAAAACAACAACTTCAAAACGAAGTTAAATAAAATGCAAACAACAAGTTAAAGAAGGGCCTTCATCTTCAGAAGTTAAATCGCACTGCAAACATATTAGATTCTTCTTCTCTCGTCCTCTCCTATTCCCCTCCTTCTCCCCATCCCTAAGCAAGCCCATCCCCCACCTTCGCTTCATCCTTTCCCTGCTTCACCTCCTTTTTCCTCCCCCCCCTATTCCTACACTCTACCTCTTCCACATTCCCTTCTTGTCCTTCTGTTGTCCTTCTTCATCCTCCTTCCCCTCCTACTTCGTCATATCTTACCGACCACTGCCCTTACTCCTCGCTTCCTCCCCTTCCCCACCCCTCTTTTATATTTAACAATGACTCCCTCTCTTTCTTCTAAACCTCTTCATTATTCTTCCTTCCTTCCCCCACCTTCCCTTGACTCCCTATTTCTCTGATCCTACCCCCTCATCGTTCCTCCTCCCTTTCCCTTCGCTCTACACCCACCTGTTTCTCCGGCTCCTCTGCTTCCTCGCCCTTCCTCCTCCCCCTTCTTCCCCTTTCTCCCTCCTCCTTCCCCCTCTTCCTCACTTCTCCCTCCTCCCCCTTTCCTTCAGCTCTCCTCCTCCCTCTCACCCTCTCTTCTCCTCTACCCTCTCCTCTCCTTTCTCTCTCCCCTCCCCTTCCTTCAGCTCTCTCTCCTTCCCTCCTCCCCTCTTCCCCTTACCTCGCCCTCCTCCCCTTCTTCCCAATCTCCGCTCTTCCTCTTCCCCGTTCCATCTCCTCTTCCTCCCTACCCTCCTTTCCTCTCCTCTCCTCCCCCTCCTCCCCTCATCCCCCAACCATCTTGTGCTGTGTCGCGGAATTGATAAATCTTTCTTAAGTTGCCTCGATTTTTCTTGGATGACTGATGAAGATGTAGACGAAAGGGGGGGGGGGGAGGTGAAGGAGGAGTTGGAAAGTGTAGGGATGGGAGAGGGGAGGGGAGCGGGGAGGGGTAGGATGGTGGAGGAGGTTGCGTTTCGGGGGAGGAAGGAGGGCGTGTTTGAACGTCTGAGGGTTGGGAGACACTTGTTAATGTAAAATAAACAAATGGAAGAATGAGAGAGAGAGAGAGAGTGAAACTGAGAGTGAGAGTGAGAATGAGAGTGAGAATGAGGGTAAGTCAGAGAGTAAGAGTGAGAGTGAAAGTGAGTGTGAGAGTGAGAGTGAATTAAAGAAATGGAGGAATGAGAGAGAGTGAGAGTGAACGTGAGAGAGAGAGAGTGAGTGAGAGAGTGAGAGAGTGAGAGAGTGAGAGAGAGAGAGAGAGAGAGAAAGAGAGAGAGAGAGAAAGAGAGAGAGAGAGAGAGAGAGAGAGAGAGAGAGAGAGAGAGAGAGAGAGAGAGAGAGAGAGAGAGAGAGAGAGAGAGAGAGAGAGAGAGAGAGAGAGAAAGAGAGAGAGAGAGAGAGAGAGAGAGAGAGAGAGAGAGAGAGAGAGAGAGAGAGAGAGAGAGAGAGAGAGAGAGAGAAATACAGACTAAAAATAGGAACAAAAAGATTAATAGAGCAGAGAGCAAGAATGCAATGAAAATATTCATAACCGGTACAATTATACAGACACACATACAATCTGCGGTTTCCTCACTCCACATTTCGGTATGTGATATCCTATTACAACCATTTATCAAATGTCTTTTCACAGTTGATATCCTAGAGAATATAATCATTTTATTATCTTAATATGCAATACAATGTTATCAACAGTGGCACGACACTACATCAATGTATCAAAGTTTGCTCATGCCTGTGTAGTTATCCAGGGTGGTAAATAAAGAACTAAACCGATTCATTTATGGCTCATATAAGACAAGAACAAGACAATGTGATATTGTGACTGCATAAATAAGACTTGGATATAGAATGTAGTGGCAGGTCAGTTCAGAATACAGTGGAGAAGAAACTATATGGACTTATGCTATATCCGAAATTCAGTATGTGATATCCTATTACAACTTTTATTATCCCTGCTATATTAACTAATAGCTCCTATTATTATTAGGATTAAGATTATTATTCCTTAATCATTATTATTTCATTATCCTTAACATAATTATCAATATCATAATTCTTACTACAGTTAGTGTTAATATCCTCATCGTTATAGTTACCATTGGTATTGTTACTGCTATCACCACTGCTATGATCATATATAACATTATTAATATGATCATTTATAAAATTATTATTATCATCATCATAATCCGTATTGTATTCCATTCAAGTGATGAAGAGTGAAATGTATTGGACACCCAAGTATAAAAACAGCTGAACTATTCTTTCCTAAACACACTTTCTGCATCTGAGATTTCCCTAGTCATTGTATAAGTCACTAGCGTATATGCCACTTCTCGATACACCTAGCGAATTATTTTTACCTCGTTGAGCATTATATCAGTCGAAATCACCGGTCATTCCTCTTAGCTACTATTACTATTGTCAATGAAAGTGGTTAGTCGGCATCACAAATTACAATCACCACTTACATCTACAGCAAAACAAAGGTACAAGTAAAATGCCCTAAGAACACAGGGAAGAGGAAGACAGGGAAAGAGGGAGAAACGGGGAAAAGAAGAGTGGAGGGGAAGATGAGGAAGGGGGAAAAGGAAGAGAGAGAGAAAGTGGGAAAGGGAAAAAGTGAGAGTGGAAGGGGTCGGGAAAGGAGGAAAGTGAGGGGAAATGGGAGGGAAATGGGAAAAAAAAGAGAGTGAGAGGGGAAATACGCAGCAAAGGGGGAAAGGAGAGGGTGGAGGTGAAAATGAGAGTGTAAGTATCGTAGAAAGGAAAAGGCAGCAGAAAGTGTGGAAAAAGAGAGAAGAACAAGGGCAAGAGAGAGGGAATGTGGAAGCACGAAAATGAAAGTGGGAAGGAGCGGGATAGGGAGAAGAGCAGAGAGAGAGGAGGTAAAAAGGGGAAATGGGAAGAGGAGAAAGAGGGAAGGAAGAAGGAGACTAGGCAAGGGAAACAGATAATGAAGGAGGAGAGAGGGGAGGGAAGAAGGAAACAGGAGATGTAGGGAGAAGACAAGATACAGACTGTAAACGGATTAACAAGCATTAGCTTTTCTGATAATCGAATCAATCACTGATAATCCAAATCCTAAGAACTATAAAGTCAGTACATACATCCTTTACCCTTTATCCTAGTCTACCCCCAGTCTTATCCACCATCCTCAACACTAATTGGTTATCATGATATCAGAAAGGAGAAATGATTATGTGTGTGTATGTATGTGTATGTGTGTGTGTTGTTAATGTGTAAACATGTAAATGCGTGTGTATGAGTGTATGTATTGGAGAGGGAATGGAACAGGGCGAAAAGTTTGCCAAGAAAATAATAAAAATGGATTGAAAGGGTGCCAAAAAGGAAGGAGAAACATGATATACAAAGAATAATCATAACGGGAAGGAAGTGGAGAAAGTAGATAGATAAAGGGAGAGAGAGAGAGAGGGAGAGGGAGAGGGAGAGGGAGAGGGAGAGGGAGAGGGAGAGGGAGAGGGAGAGGGAGAGGGAGAGAGAGAGGGAGAGGGAGAGGGAGAGGGAGAGGGAGATGGAGATGGAGATGGAGATGGAGATGGAGATGGAGATGGAGATGGAGATGGAGATGGAGATGGAGATGGAGATGGAGATGGAGATGGAGATGGAGATGGAGATGGAGATGGAGATGGAGAGAGAGAGAGAGAGAGAGAGAGAGAGAGGGAGAGAGAGAGAGGGAGAGGGAGAGGGAGAGAGAGAGAGAGAGAGAGAGAGAGAGAGAGAGAGAGAGAGAGAGAGAGAGAGAGAGAGAGAGAGAGAGAGAGAGAGAGAGAGAGAGAGAGAGAGAGAGAGAGAGAGAGAGAGAGAGAGAGAGAGAGAGAGAGAGAGAGAGAGAGAGAGAGAGAGAGAGAGAGAGAGAGAGAGAGAGAAATACAGACTAAAAATAGGAACAAAAAGATTAATAGAGCAGAGAGCAAGAATGCAATGAAAATATTCATAACCGGTACAATTATACAGACATACATACAATCTGCGGTTTCCTCACTCCACATTTCGGTATGTGATATCCTATTACAGCCATTTATCAAATGTCTTTTCACAATTGATATACTAGAGAATATAATCATGTTATCTTAATATGCAATACAATGTTATCAACAGTGACACGAAACTACATCAATGTATCAAAGCTTGCTCATGCCTGTGTAGTTATCCAGGGTGGTAAATAAAGAACTAAACCGATTCATTTATGGCTCATATAAGACAAGAACAAGACAATGTGATATTGTGACTGCATAAATCAGACTTGGATATAGAATGTAGTGGCAGGTCAGTTCAGAATACAGTGGAGAAGAAACTATGTGCAGACATTGCAATGAACACTTGAATATTATATCTCAGAGTGCCATATGATACAGCCTTTCAGGCCACCTAGCATGAGCTATGTAACTGTACTACAAAATGTACTTATGCTATATCCGAAATTCAGTATGTGATATCCTATTACAACTTTTATTATCCCTGCTATATTAACTAATAGTTCCTATTATCATTAGCATTATGATTATTATTCCTCCTTATTATTTAATTA
>BOPN01000951.1:220000-225000 GCA_017312705.2 Penaeus japonicus
ACTCAGACGCACCAAAATCAGTATTAACTGCCACAACCCAGTACAACATGCAGCTACGCCAGGAATGTGGCTTGGATGGGCTACGTGAGCCTGGGTGGGTTAGGATAGCCTAGGGTGGGCTCGGATGGTCCAGGGTGGGCTCGGATGGGCCAGGACGGGCTCGGATGGGCCAGGGTGGGCTCGGATGGGCCAGGGTGGGCTCGGATGGGCCAGGACAGGCTCAGATGGGCCAAGACAGGTCAGGACGGGCTCGGATGGGCCAGGGTGGGCTCGGATGGGCCAGGTGGGCTCGGATGGGCCAGGACGGGCTCGGATGGGCCAGGGTGGGCTCGGATGGGCCAGGGTGGGCTCGGATGGGCCAGGGTAGGCGAGGATGGGCCAGGACGGGCTCGGATGGGCCAGGGTGGGCTAGGATGGACCCGACTTGTGTTGTAATACCTCAGTTTGGATCGTGATGTGCGCTTCTGGTAGTAAATCAACGTTTGTGAGGTAATAGCGATAAGTTTGTGGTAATACGGCCATGATGGCATATCCGTAACGGGAGGCATAAGAGATTGTATCGTGCTGCTGTGCCGGGCACATACATACAAACGCACATATAGGCACAGAGAGAAGATACACTGACATATACTTACTGCCTCCTATGCATGTAAACACACATACACACATACAAACACCTACCCCCACATACACACACACATACACCTACCCACACCCACACACATACACCTACACCTACACACACACACACACACATCCACCCACACATCCAAACACACCCACACGAATACAAACTTAACACATCACAATTGTATCGGGAAACCTTATTTGAAACTCTTCCCAAGGATGTGCTAAAAAGGGAGACTGTAATCAAAATGTCAAAAAAAAAAAGAAAAAAAAAAGTTACTATTTTTGTTTCTACAACAATTGATTCTAGAAACAAGTGGAATTATGTCACATCCATGAAATCCGGAGTACATTCCCGTAGTCAAAAGGAAGTATTATTGAAGCATTGTAGTTTCACACTAGTAGGTAAGTAGGTATAAGAGATTCAGTGATACTAGTATATATTCTTGTTGCAGACTACAACATTAAATTAGGGAATGTTTATGTATGAACATATATCTTTTGATATATGTATATATATTTTATATATATATATATATATATATATATATATATATATATATATACATATATATATATATATATATATATATATATATATATATATATATATATACATATATATATATATATACATATATATATATATATATATATATATATATATATATATATATATATATATATATATATATATATATATATATATATATATATATATATATATATGTATGTATGTATGTATATATGTATATATATATATATTTATATATATATATATATATATACATATATATATATATATATATATATATATATATATATATATATATATATATATATATATATATATATTTATATATATATACATACTCACACATATATGTGTGTGTATGTGTGTGTGTATGTGTGCAGATTGGAAGCAAACAAAAATCGTCAACTAAAGATTGCAAAAACAAAGACGCAAAGTTATGGAAGCTGCATACATGGCGACGAAAGAAAACATGTATTAACATTTTCTCATTGTATTAATTGGTCTAACTTCATCTGCATGATCTTCATCCACTTCTTCCTTTATCTCTCTCATCCAGTAGTTTTTTTTTATTTTTTTTATCTCAAATGTTGCAATTTCTATGCTTTCCTATCCTCTTTATGTTGCAATTTCTTTGCTTTCGCATCCTCTTTATGTTGCAATTTATATGCTCTCCTATCCTCTTATGTCGTAATTCCCGTGATTTCCTCTCCTTTTATTTTGCAATTTCCCCCTTCTTCCCTCCTCCCCTCCTCCCCTACATAACCCCCCCTCTCTCTCGAGTTTATATCTCCCCCTCACATCTCTCTTTCAATCATCATTTTTGTGACACTCGTCCATAGTGCAAGTCTTACTACCCTATAAAATTACATAACCATCATTCGCGAAGTTTTCTACTCTTCGGCTGGCCTGTTGCCTTGGCCGTGACTGTTACCCATCTCGATCAACTTCATTTTTGCAACATCTCGCGCAGTCGTCAATTTCCTATACTCTTCCTCTTCAACTTTATTTCATTATCTGTTTTTTTTCCCGACTTCTCCTCCTCTTCTTCGTTCTCGTTCTCTTTTCCTTTTCCTCTCCACTTCACTTTTATCTTCTTGTTCCTCTTCCTACTCTTTTTCAACATCTTTCCTCTTCATCTTCCTCCTCGTCATTGTTATAGTCTTTTCTTCTTCTATGTTCCTTTCCCTCTTACTCTTTCCTTCTCTCCTCTCTCCTCATATTCATCCTTTCATCTCCATTTTCTTCCTCTATTTCCCTTTTTCTTCCTTTCCGTCATCGTCATAAGTTTTCCTTCATTTTTTTCCATTTCCTCTCCTTCTCCTTCACCCCCCCCTCTTTCACTTTCTTTCTCCCATTTCCCTCTATTCCTGTTCTCCTCTCTTTCTTATCATTTCTCCAATCACCTTATCATCCTCATTAACATTTTCATGGTCCATTACAGTTTCTCCGAAATTCCTTCCTACATGTAGTAATTATTGATTCGATTATTACATTCCTATCAGTGTATCAGAGTATATACATAGATAAGACGTCACCAGATAAATAAACGGATAATCAAGACTAATAAAAAATGAGGTAAATAAAGATCATGAAAAGAAAAGAACAAACTTTTTTTTATTTATTATTATTTTTTTTCTTATGCATGAGTCGTATCACCTTCTGCCTCCTTTTCCTTACAATACAATACCAAAAACATTATCACATGCGCATACAACTAAAACAACAATAGGGAAAACATGAGATTGTATCATTCTGCTGTACTGCAACAGCATACCGCAACAACAAAAATAATGCTATACACGGCGAAAACGAAAACAACTACAATGACAATTGCAGAACAACAACAGAGTAACAAAAGCAGTACCATAAATGTCAAACACGGAACAACAACATGAGACAACAGCAACAAAGGCAGTGCCCTACACGGCTACAATGAAAACAACAACAGTGCCAAACACAGAGCAAAGCACAACAAAAACACTACCATACACGACCACAAGCAAAACAACAACAATGCTAAACACAGAGCAAAAGCATAACACGACAACAAAAAAACTTCCATACACGACCACAACCAAAACAACTACAGTGCCAAACACAGAGCAAAAGCATAACACAAAAACAAAAACTCTACCATACACGACCACAACCAAAACAACTACAGTGCCAAACACAGAGCAAAAGCATAACACAACAACAAAAAAACTCCCATACACAGCCACATCCAAAACAACAACAATGTCTAACGCAACAACAGAGGTAACAACAACAATATTTTATTTCCTCTCGCTCAAACCCGCCCGGTAAACTTTACCAAACCACTTTTTTCCCCATTCACTTAGCTAAGCTCTCGCGCATTCCATATCACTCCATTCCCCTTCATATCGACCTTTTCCCTCTTCCTTCCCTCCCTCCCTCCCTCCCTTCTCTTCCCATCCGTCGATTCTATTCACGCCTTCTCCGTTTCGGTTCCTTATTTTATCCCTTCCGTCCCCTCGTCCCCTCTTTTCCGTTTCCTTCCCTCGTTTTCACCTTCCTTCCCTCTTTCCCTCTTCAAACCTTTTTTTTCCTCTCATTCTTCTTTCTTTCTTCTTCTCTTCGATGCATTTTTTTTCTTTCTATTCCTCTCTCCTCCTCTCTCGCTTTCCTTTTCCCTCCCTCCCTTTCCTTTTTTATGATTTGTTCTTATTTCTCCTCACGTTCTTTCCTCTTCCGTCACTCCTCCTTTTTCACCTTTTTTTTCTCTTCTCTCTTACCTTATTCATTTCCCTTCTTCCCCTCCCTTCACCACCCCACACCCTCTTCTCTCCCTTTCCTTTCTTCCCATCCTTAATCTTCCCTCCCTCCTCCCCACCCGTGTCCTCTCCCTTCTCCCGCCTGCACCCTCTCCTCTCCCCTTCCCGCCTCTCCCCTACCCTCCCTCCCTCTCCCCTCCTATACCTCCTCTCCCTCATCTTCGCTCACTCTCCCTTCCCCACCTCTTTCTCTTTCTCCTCCACCGTACACCCAATCCATTCCAGCCCCCTCTCTCTCTATCCCTCCGCCATCCCTCCCCTTTTACCTCCCCCTTTCCCTCCCCCACCCCTCCCATTTTACCTCCCACTCCCCTCCCCCTTTCCCTCCACCACCCCTCCCCTTTTACCTCCCACTCCCCTCCCCCTTTCCCTCCCTCACCCCTCCCCTTTTACCTCCCACTCCCCTCCCCCACCCCTCCCCTTTTACCTCCCACTCCCCTCTCCCTTTCCCTCCCCCACCCCTCCCTCCCCATCTCTCGTCACGTGACCATTTCCCAGCCTGTCGCCACTAGAGAGGAGATGTCACCAGCAGTTTCCTCTCCATTTATCATCCGAAACAACGCGTCACTGCCTTATACTGTATAATGATTTCTAAACCATGAATAATAATAATAAAAAAACAGCATAAAAACAAAAACAACAACAAAAAAACAACAACAAGTCACTTACTCTAATCTTAAAAACACGGGGACGCAAATTCCAAAGAAGAAACGTCCTAAAAAACAACATAAAAACAAAAACAAAAAGCAACAACAACAACCACTTACACTAATCTTAAAAACACAGGGACGCGAATTCCAAAGAAGACACGTCCTTTTGGTATCAGAATAATCACATTTAATTAACGGACCGCACTCTACAAAACAACAGATACTCCCCCAACAGAGTCCCCAGTGACGTAAGAAGGATATTACGTAAAGTCCTCACAACGGGGCGCATTAAATGTGATCGGGAAAGGCCAACGGACAACGTGTCAAGTGTTACAAGCGCGCCGCTAGACATGTTTCGCGGAGTTGGTGTTGGCGACGCTGCTGTCTGCCATT
>BOPN01000951.1:242500-247500 GCA_017312705.2 Penaeus japonicus
GAGAGAGGAAGGGAGGAATTATCATCATTATGATTATTACGATCATATATTTTTCCATTCCTTTCTTCCCGGCAATTAGTAGAATAAAAAAAAAAAAAGTAGAATCCAAAGAAAAGAAAAGAAAGAAAACAAAAAAACCCTTCCTGAATCACTCCGTTTTCCCGACAAAATAACAACAACAACAAGAAAAGTCCCTTCCCTCCATTACCTTCTTCTGGAAAACTTTACTTCCTCAAAGGCTACAAATAAAGACAAAACCTGACGAAACAACTACGAGAGATTTAACGAGAAAAACAAAACAAGAAGACTTTACCAGTTATTCCACTTAACTTTCACCGTAGAGGAAATTAGGGGAATGAGGATGGGAATGGAAGAGAGGGAGGGGGTGTAGAAAGAGGGAGGGGGGAGGTGTAGAAAAAGGGAATGGGCGGGGGGGGAGGTGTAGAAATAGGGAATGGGGGGGGAGGTGTAGAAGGGGAATGGACGGGGAGGTGTAAAAGGGAATGGGCCCGGGGAGATGTAGAAAAAGGGAATGGGCGGGGGAGGTGTAGAAAGGGGAATAGGCGGGGAGGGGAGGTGTAGAAATAGGGTTATGGGGAGGTGTAGAAAGAGGGAATGGGGGAGGTGTAGAAGAATAGGCGGGGGGGGTAGAAGAGGGGAATGGGAGAGAGGTAGGGGGTGTAGAAAAAGGGAGGGGGGAGATGTAGAAAGAGGGAATGGGCAGGGAGGAGGTAAAGAAAGAGGGAATGGGCGGGGGGAGATGTAGAAAGAGGGAATGGGCGGGGGGAGGTGTAGAAAGAGGGAATGGGCGGGGGGGGGGGTAGAAAGAGGGAATGGGAGAGAGGTAGGGGGTGTAGAAAGAGGGAGGGGGGAGATGTAGAAAGAGGGAATGGGCGAGGAGGAGGTGTAGAAAGAGGGGAGTTTACAAACCGAGTATCAGGAGGGACTGAAATGAATCAATAGCAAAGGAATATATCCTTCATACATCACAAGCTGACATAAACACACAAACACACACGCATGCATAGACAAGAGAGAGAGAGAAAGAGAGGGCGAGAGAGAGAGAGAGAAAGAGAGAGAGAGAGAGAGAGAGAGAGAGAGAGAGAGAGAGAGAGAGAGAGAGAGAGAGAGAGAAAGAGAAGAGAAGGAGAGAGATAGATAGATAGATAGATAGAGAGAGAGAGATAGAAAAGAAACAACTATACCTAAAAAAAGAAAAAAAAGAAAAAAAGAAAGAAAGAAAGAAAAAAAAAAAAGAAAAAAACATCATCCACATTTGTTCATACGTCCTGTATATGTAAGTGCATAAAATATCTCATTTTCTCCCTCCCATGCCCCACCCTCTCCCCCTGCCCCCTCCCCCCTTAACACATCCGTAAAATTAAACGGAAATTCATGAACAACGAGAGTTATTTTTTTTCTTCTTCTTCCCCCCCCCCCTTCGTGTTATAATTCCCAGCGATCAAGCACGTTCAAATAATGGGTGTTCCAGTGGGGGATAAAAACAAAGTAGCACCTGCGATGGGGGGGGGGGGGGTGTAGGAGGGAGATAGAGAGATAAGGAGAGAGGGAGGGAGGAAGGGAGGAAGGGGGGAAGGGAGGGAGAGGAGAGGAAAGAGAGAGAGATTGAGAGAGATTGAGAGAGATAGATAGATAGACAGGGAGAGAGAGAAAAAAAAAGATGGAGAGAAAAAGCAGAGACATAGAGGCGGAATTATAGGCATAGGAAACATGCATACAGAGTGGGAAAAAAGAAAAGAGGGAAAAAATAGAAAGAGTGAGAGAGAGATAGAGAGAGAGAGAGAGTGAGAGAGAGAGAGAGAGAGAGAGAGAGAGAGAGAGAGAGAGAGAGAGAGAGAGAGAGAGAGAGAGAGAGTGTGTGTGTGTGTGTGTGTGTGTGTGTGTGTGTGTGTGTGTGAGAGAGAGAGAGAGAGAGAGAGAGAGAGAGAGAGAGAGAGAGAGAGAGAGAGAGAGAGAGTGTGTGTGTGTGTGTGTGTGAGAGAGAGAGAGAGAGAGAGAGAAGAGAACGCGAAAAGGGAGAAAGGGAGAGGAGAGTGGGAGTGGGGAGAGGAAACAGAAGAGTGAGAAGAGAATTGATATGTAAGAGTGGGAGACGGGAGAGGTTAGATGAAAGAGGAGAGAGGAGATAGAGTGGGAAGAGCGTAAGGTACGGCAGAGGGGAGAGTGGGAGAATAGAGAGGGGAGGCTATGAGGGGAAATGAAGTGTGATATATTGGGCATATTAGAAGCATATGAAGAAACAGCATTATGGTCACTTTCTTGTTTTTCAGTTAATCATTTCCTATATGTTTTATAATAAATATATATAAATTAATCAGTCACATAATTTACTCATATTTAGCGTCTATTGAAAAATGTGGAAACGGATACGATAATAAAGATAAAAACAATGAAAATAATAACAATGATAATGGTGGTAATAATAACTGCAACCTTATACGCAACAATAATAGTAATAATAATAATAACAGTGATAAGAATGAAGACAAAAATGAAAATGATAACAACAATGATAGTAACAACAACAGTAATAATAATGATAAGTCACAAACATGAGTTATCTTACAACCTTTATACTATTTCACATACATTTCCCCATATTTCACAACGCTGAAATTAGCTCCGTGGAATGACATCTCGGCCTCATACTTAGGCAGATGGTTCTTGGCATCGTTTCATTCACGTTTCAAACTCGTTTTTATTAGTTGTTTGGTCTTTTAAACGGATGAGTTACGTATGTACAGCTGAATGTATATATTCACTATCTCTCTACTTGTCCATTTTTTTGTTTATTTTTTTATTTTTTAATCTGTGTGGTTATTCATTTATTTGTGCATCAATTTGTCTGTTTGTATGTTATCTCTATGTCAGTTACTCTATCTACATTTTAAATCATTGATATATCTATATTTACTGAAATAAACATCCACACCCACCTACACACACACAAACACACACCTACACACACACAAACAAACACGTACACACACACAAACACACACCTACACACTAAGATCCACACCAACGAATCCACATACAAACAGTACAAAATATGTGTGAACGTCCGTAAATATTTTCAATTAACCCTTGTGTCACCAAAGGAATGCTTCAAAGGTATTTTTTGATTAATTAAACGCATCTCCAAAGGGGGTTTCAACTGTGAGACTAAACTAATTAAATTCATTCAAATTTTCTTGGGCTCTCATATGATTATACGCTTCTAGAAAAACTGTAGATATAAGGCAATATAATATGTTGAAATGAAACATTACAACAGCCTGGTTATTATTCATTCATCTAATATTTCTACAGATCCTCAAGGAGGGAAAACTGATTAACATATCCTCTTGATCAACAAATGTTAAGCTTATCCCATTAATTAGATGAAATTAAAAGATACGATTTTAACTATTTACTCTTCAATTCCACTCGATATCTTTCAAGAGGTCAGAGCAGGTCAACTTGTCCTCTTAATCAAGGGATATCAAAGGGCTTCCATTTAATGAAAGAGATTAAGTCGCTTGATTTTTTTTTTCCAGATCTTTAAAGATATCAAAGCAGATTAATATTTCATCTTAATCAGGAGATGACAAGTCCTGGTATTTATTTTTGCAGTTTTTAAAAAGTCAGAATCAGACAACAAATCCTCTTAATTAAGATATTTTTGATTGAATACAAGGAAATGAGATAGGCAGGTCAAGATACCCTCTCGATCAGAAGTATCAAGCACTTTTAATTAATAGATCGATACATAAATGGAATAAGATGATAAACAACATTCTAACCATCTAACTAAACCTTTATATAAGTCAAAATATCTCAAAATATCCTCTTAATCTAAAAAAAAAATTAAGATATCAAGCTCTTTTGTTTAAGGTCAAACCAGGTCACAACCTTCCAAAAGCTGATGGTTTATCAAGAGAAAGTTAGCGCCATACTGTTGTTGTAGGAAGTTAATTTCAAGCCTCGACAATTGCGTTTCATACATCTTGGACCCAACTTAAAGTCTTGGAATAAGTTGGACTAGCTTGAGGAAGTTTAGGAGTCAGGTGCCTCGTTTAGCACTGTTTCTTTTTTTCTTTTTTTTTCTTCCCTCTTGCGTTTTGTTTTGTGTGATTTTTGTTCGGCTTACTTCTCTTCTTGTCTGATTGCTTGCTCTTGTTTCTTCTTCTCTCTGGATGTCCGTTTGTTTGTAATTTATTATTATTTTTTTCCTCTACTCATTCTTTTCTGTCTCTCTCTTTCTCTTTCTCTCTCTCTTCCTCTTTCACCCTCTGTCTCTGTCTCTCTTTCTCATTATCTGTATACCTCCTTACCTGCTTATCTTCTTTTTTTCTCTCTCTGTTTGTCCATCTATGAAGAAATGAAGAAAAAAAAAAAATAGTGGTAAGGGGCAGAAAAAAAAGAAAGAAGAGGCAGAGAATAAAGATTTTAGAGCAGGAAATTCTGACCGCAATTTGGGTTGAAGGAGGAGGCAGAATGGACAGCAACAGCCAGCAGTACTCTCAGTTTTTGATAGATGATGGAAGAGGAGGGAGTGAGAGGGAGAGGGAGAGAGGGTGAGTTAGAGAGGGTGAGAGTGAGGAGAGAGACAGAGACAGAGAGAGAGAGAGAGAGGAGATAGAGAGAAGGCGAAGGAGAGTAAGCAGGAGAGGGAGTACGAGGGAAAGGGATGAGAAAGAAAAGGAAAGGGAGAAAGAGAGGCAGAGGGAAAAAAGGAGAGATATGAACATTTCAACTATATAAGATGCTATTTCGGTTTCTTGTACTGATGTTTATCTTACTTCTCCTCCCTTCTACTCTTTTTTTTTCTCTTTCTCCCTCCCTCCCTCTTCCCTTCCTTCTCATAGCGTATCTCCCTCTCTCCCTTCCATCTCCCGAATGTCTCTCCCTTCGTCTCTCTTTTCTTCCTTCTCCGAGTCTCTCATTTTTTCCTCTTTTCTCCCTCTCCATCTTCCCTTCCTTTTCCTAGCGTCTCT
>BOPN01000951.1:260000-267500 GCA_017312705.2 Penaeus japonicus
TGATACACACATAGGTCTATCTATCTATCTATCTACAGATATATTTATGTATACATACATATATAAATAAGTACATATGTCTGTATATATACATACATACACACACACACACACACACACACACATATATATATATATATATATATATATATATATATATATATATACATATATATAAATATATATATATATATATATATATATCTATATCTATATCTATATCTATATCTATATCTATATCTATATCTATATCTATATCTATATCTATATCTATATCTATATCTATCTATCTATCTATATATATATATATATATATATATATATATATATATATATATATATAGAGAGAGAGAGAGAGATATATATATATATATATATATATATACACACACACACACAGACACAGAGAGAGAGAGAAAGAGAAGTAGTAAAGAAAGGATGTGCATGGGAAGGGGAACTGGAGGAGGGCAGAGGGGAGACGGGGAAAAGAGTGAAAAAGGAAAAGGGGAATTATAGGGAAAAGGAGAATGGAAGGAGAGGGAAGGGGAATAAAGGGAGGGGTAAGGGGAATGGCAAGGAAGGAAGGGGAATGGCAGGGAAGGAAGGGGAATGGCAGGGAAGGAAGGGGAATGAAAGGAGAGAGAAGAGGCATGAAAGGAGAGGGAAGGGAAATGAAGGGAAGGAGAAGGGAATGGCAGGAGAGGGAAACGGAACGGAAGGAGAGAGAAGAGGAATGAAGAGAAAGAGAAGGGGAATGACAGGAGGCGAAAGGGGGAAAGGCAAAAGAGGACATGAGAGGAACAAGAGAGGGACGAGGAAAAAAATGTCGAAAGGGGTATAGTAAGCAAAGGACAATTCTTAAGTAAACGCCTGTCAATCTTCGGCGAAGAAGAGATGTTTGCTGAGTGCTGAAAAAAAAGCTCTACTCGGAGGAGGAGTTCCCTAAAGGAAACCTAAATTTTTCTTCCTGTGTGGCGAGAGACGTGACTGAGTGGAGTTTCCTGTGCAGAGTTTGTTTGTTATTCCAGGAACTTGATTTGAAGGGTTTGCTACGTGTTTTTTTTTTTTTTCTTTTTTGTCTTTCTTTATTAGATTTTTTTTTTTTTTGAAATGAATATCCGTTTTTTTTTTTTTTGCTCCAAATTGAATATCATTTTTCATTAGAAAGGTTACTTATGCATTATTTATCTGATTGCTTCCATAACGTTTTATTTCTCCTTTTTCAGAGATTATATCAACTTAAAATAACCAAACATGATTAAATCAATTGCAGAGGCACAGAGCCCAAAACACAGAGCTAAAGAGGTCTTGGGTCTGGCGGCCCAAAATGACTCCCTTTTGGGACACGTGACTACATTCTCATCATAGGAACTTATTGAACGAATAGCATGTCTTGTTTCTGAGAACTCAATTTAGCAAACGACTACAGAAAAAAAAAAAAAAAAAATCTAGAAAATGCATTGCGACAGAAGTAGGACTACATAAACTAGGGGATGTATCTGGATCTTTAAAATGTCGAGAATATTAAGTGTTCTATGGTGACAAACGCAAAGAAGGAGGGAGGAATATTGAAATAAAACCGGCGCTCTCTTCCTCTAACTATGTGTACCTCCGATTTCGACATGACGGAAATGATATTCATAGAAAGACAGAAGCTCTGGTTATAGCCTCGGTCCTTCGCTTAAGATGATATAGATGACGCCCAGTAATCAGCTTTGCTGGATGTCTCGACAGAAGAACTTTTGACACTAGTACCGTCTAAGACACCGTCGCGTAGTGAATAGTGGCTCAGTAAGACAGTGGCCTCGTCCGTGGGCGGCCGGAGTGGGTTGGACGCCCACGCTCGGAGATGGTGTCCCTCAGGCCGCCCACACCGGACCATGGGGACGCGCAGGGGACGTAACAGTCCACTACAGCCACTGCGTCACTCTGGACGGACACCGGAGACACCTCATCTACGGGTTTGGGTTTGGGCTTTCACTCTCGCGTGCATGATTTGCGGGGCGGCGAGCGGCGTGTGCCCGAGGGGGTGCGAGTGCAAGTGGAAAGACGGGAAGGAGACGGTCGCTTGCATCAAAGCCGATTTCAACGTCATCCCGCGGAACCTCGACCCGTCCACTCAGGTGCTGGACCTCCAGTACAACAATCTCAAGGTGTTGCGCAAGGACGCCTTCGTTGACACGGGTCTCGTCAACCTCCAGAAGCTGTGGCTCAACTACTGCAACCTGCAGCGCATGGAACGCGGCGCCTTCAACATGCTGGCCAATCTGGTAGAGCTCGACCTGAGCCACAACCTGCTCCAAGTGGTGCCTACTGCCGCCCTCTGCGACGTGCCGGGCCTGCGCGACCTCCGCCTCGCCAGCAACGCCCTCACTTCCCTCCCCGATGACGCGTTCTCTGCCACGCCGGAACTAGTTCGTCTAGATTTGTCGAATAACAGTATATATAGTTTAGAAGATAATGCATTTAGGGGTCTTGCAAGCTTAGAAGTGTTGAAGTTAACAGATAACAGGCTAGTTCACATTAGTCAAGAGGTGCTGGTGCCGCTCATGGCGCTGCACGGCCTGCACCTGAACGAGAACCCGTGGAGGTGCGACTGCTCCTTGCGGCCTCTCCGCCACTGGATGATAGATCACAAGATCGCCGGGATCGTGCCGCCGACCTGCGCCCGGCCGAGGCGCATCAGTAGCCGCAGCTGGCACACGCTCAGCCTGCGGGAGTTCGCGTGCGCCCCCGAGATCTCCGCCATCACGCCGCGGGTGATGGGCTCCAGCGAGGAGAGCGTCTCGCTCGCCTGCCGCCTGGAGGGCGACGTGGAGGCCAACGTGAGTTGGTTTCACGGGGAAAAACGCTACAAAGTGCGCTACAAGGTCCGCGATTCCGTCTTCAATAACACTGCCAAAGTTTCTAATCTGACGATAGGGAAAGTGAGGGCCAAGGACCAGGGCGTGTACTGGTGCGTGGCGCAGAACAAGGCCGGCCGCGCCGAGGCCAACGTCACGCTCGAGGTGTCCAACGAGATCAGCGAGTTCCGCCTGGTGGCCATCAACCCGGCCTACATGACCGGCGGCCTGCTGAGCGGCTTGGGCTTCCTCGTCACCGTCCTCCTCCTCGTCAGCTGCATCATCCACCGCCGCCAGAGGGTCAGGAGGTTCCGGAGGCAGGAGGAGGACCGGGAGGGGCGCGAGATGCTGGCTCAGTCTTCCATGTCTCGGGGCTCGTCGGTGATGGCCCAGCCCGAGGTGGCCGACTACCACCCCGTTCCCTCGGGCGACCTCGACGACGCGCCGCTGCACCCGCTGCAGGCGAAGCAGTCGTACATCGGCCGAGGAGCCGCCAACGGCCACTACGCGCGCGACAACTACACCGACAAGATCCAGCGCTACAGTGACGCCGTCTCCGACTCGCGCAGGTACAAGGACGACCTCGACGTCGACCTCAGGCTCTCCCCTAGCACCGTCTCGTACGTGGACCTGGCCTCCAACGAGCTCGCGAGGACGCGCAGTGACCTCGGGGAGAAGATGAGCCTCAAGAACCTGGAGCACGAGACGGACATCCTCCGGCGGGAATGCAGTCCCACGGGGTCCATCGTGTCCATGATCAGCAACGGGCCGTACCCAGACCTCCTGGACCTGCCTTACATACGGCGCCACGAGGAGTATCAACAGGGCTTCCACTCTCTCAACTCCAACCTCGGTTCGATCACCAGAAAGTAAGTCCGCCGCTTGTACTTCCTGCTGTTATTCGTGAATATCAAATATCTAAATAATGTCAGAATATCTATTAAGCTGAATTTATATCATGATATCATAATGTCTAAATAATGTTAAGATATCTATCTAGTTGAATATAAATCATGATTAATAATATCTGATATTTTGCCAAATAAACAGAATGTTGTATAATTCATTGAAGTCCACGTACTTTATTTAAAGAAATATCAAGCCCATATATGATATTAATTCACCACTTTGATAATATTGCAATAAAGAAATATCTTACATTCGAAAAGGAGGTAAGCATAATGTATGTTTATTGAGTGGAATTGATGCAACATATTCCAGTGAATTTGAATTAGAGTAGAAAGATAATTGACTAAGATTATGGTTGACAAGATAAATTGATAGATTAATCATTCGATTCCTGGAAAATAAAATGGTGCTATTAATAAATAGGTGGATGAATAGGCGAATTAATATGAAAAATGTTAATAGTAACTTAGAAAACTAAGAATATGGTTAAGAAATGAACAACTAAATTGATCACACACACAAACTAATACATAAACACACTGATTCTCTCTCTCTCTCTCTCTCTCTCTCTCTCTCTCTCTCTCTCCCTACCTCTCTCTTTTCCTTTTTCTTTGTGCATACATGCATACATAAATACATACATACATACATACATACATGCATACATACATACATACATACATACATACATACATACATACATACATACATACATACATACATACATACATACATACTTACATACATACATACATACATACATACATACATACATACATACATACATACATACATACATACATACATACATACATACATACATACATACATACATACATACATACATACATACATACATACATACATACATACATACATACATACATACATACATACATACATACATACATACATACATACATACATAATATATATATATATATATATATATATATATATGTATATATATATATATATATATATATATATATATATATATATATATATATATATATATATATATATATATATATATATAGATATATCCATGTATGCCTGTATGTACCTATCTGTATCCAGACACACACCTACACAATTATCAACCATTTGAGAATAGACATCAAATTCACTCCTTTTCGCTTTAATATTGTAACATTTCTGTTTAATTAAATAATTTGCAGGTGAACAAATCTATAAATTACATTAGAGTCTGTCCTAATGTAGTATAGATCAAACATCAGCATTTTGTTTTTACTGTGATGTTGCAAATTCAATAACAAGCCCATTTCTATGCTAGTTATAACATTATATAATTCAATAATTTTCAGATGAATAATTCAACAAATTAACTTACGATTAATAAGCGATACTGATTCCCACAATTCTGTTTACAATTTCATCCTACGCACTTGGTGGTAGAGTCTGTGGGTAAGCAAAATGAAGTGGGCGTGAGTGTGGTAGAAAAATAGTAGATACTAAGGGCAAACTGTAGCAGACTTTGTAGACGGTACGTATCACAAAATTGGTGGTGTGCGATACCAGTGCTAGATTTTGTAGGAATGGTATACTTATATATTCTTATGTAAATTGATGTAAATAGAGGGCTAGCAGATACTTTAGGAAAGGTTAAGAAATACCATACAAAAGTGATTAATTGTATAGAAGAGCAGTAATTATAAGACAGCTAAGCAATAGGTACTGCCATACACTGGGTAAGTAGTACATGGTAGTATATAGCCAGATGGCAGATATTTGATTATGTCGTATATATTACTATATATAGTGCAAGGCAGGTTGAGTAGTTAATGCTGTTATAATATGATATATGGTGGATAACTTGATATGAGCAACATGCAGATATTGCACACATTAAAAAGCAGGAGCTGATGTATATGAAAGTGATACATATTGCAGGAAAGCACTAAATATTACCGAATTGGTTCATGTAGCAAGCGTTGAGAATACATACAGTATATATACATATACAGAACTCTTTCTAATAACCAAATGAGATGAGATGTGTCAATATTAGACTAGTTAATGATAATGAAAATATGTCGATTGATCTATAATACCTCTGTGGGATATCTTCAAATGTCTATATAGATCCTTTAGATAGTTATAATTGATAAGATAAGATCATAAGCTATGAGTCTGTCTATACTGTTAATTGTAATATCAATAAGTACAATAGCAATGACAATGGCAATGATGATGATAATGATAAAAATCATGAGAATAATAGTGATACTAATGACAATGATGGTCCTAAGAATGATCAAAGTATTAGAAATAGTGATGGTCATTGATAAAATATTAATAATGATGTGATGATGATAGCAAGAATGTTAACTGAATTTAAAAAATGGGAATGATGAGGATGATGATACAATAAGCACAATCCAAATAGTCATAAAAATGATGATATTAATAATAATAATGAAGATGATAATGATAATTAGTGATAACAACAATAGCTATGTAAATGATAAAAGTATCAATGATGATGATAACAATAGTTACGATAATAAAAATCATATATTTAGAATGATGACGATGATGATAATAATAACAACAATAATGATGATGATAATCATAGAACAATAACAGAGATGATTCCAATAACAAAAGTAGGTATAGTAATAATAAGGACTACAATAATAATGATGAGTATAATGATGATAATGATAATAGATATGATCAAATGGTAGTAAAAATAATGCGTTTGATAGAAATGACAGTGATTATGATAATGATGATAATCATGATAGTAATTATGAAGATGATAATAGTAATGAGGGGAAAAATAATGATAATGATAGTGATGATAGTAATAACAACAACGACAATAAAGATAATAATAATGATAGTGATAATAATGCCACTGCTGATAAAGATAATGATAATAATAATAACAATAGTAATAATATAAGTAATAAGAATAACACCAACATCAATTACCATGTTACTAACACAATTCAATCTCAACAAAAATATTGTTTATTAACACCCAAACCCTCGATAAAAAAACTCTCATTTCTTCTTGTTTTTTGCAGGCCAAGTCTTTACCATTACGCTGATCGCCACCGTGACTTTCCGTCGTACAATCGGAGTTCACTAAGCGCTAGGTGAAAATTATATCGAGTAGACTCTCATGTAGCACAGTGCACGGGTATCATGTTAGCTCTGGCTTGACAAAAAAAAAAAAAAAAAAAAAAAAAAAAATCTAAAAAAAAAATTCAAAAAAAAAAAAAAAAAAAAAAAAAAAAAAAAAAAAAAAAAAAAAAAAAAAAAAAAAAAAAAAAAAAAAAAAAAAAAAAAAAAAAAAAAAATCGCTTCTTGTGACAGACACCTGTCGCGGATCTGCATGTACCGTGGTTGGAAGGATAGAAATATTGTAAGTTTCATGAAGTTTGTTTTTCTATGTACTTATTTCCCCCCTTTTTTACGTTTAATTTATTCATTTTTTCTCTTCTCTTTTTTCTTTTCGTTTTATTTTTTTTATTTTTTTATCTTTATTTTTAAATAAAGTTCAAGGACATAAACAGAGGGTGAAAGTACATTTGATATATCACAATTTATAGATAGGAAAATTATTGATTGTTTTGGTGATATATAGACAACACGAGATCATTATCACAGGCAAACATATCAATTTTTTTTACCAACACCATATATCTTTTATTCATTTTTTTGTTCTCTGAGTAACGTCTTCCAAACCGCATATCAAAAAAAAAAAAAAAAAAAA
>BOPN01000951.1:301277-303777 GCA_017312705.2 Penaeus japonicus
ATATATATATATATATATATTTATATATATGTGTGTGTGTATGTGTGTGTGTGTGTGTGTGTATGTATATATATATATATATATATATATATATATATATATATATATATATATATATATTTATATTTATATACATACATACATATATATATATATATATATATATATATATATATATATATATATATATATATGTATGTATATATATATATTTATTTGTATTTATATATATATATATATATATATATATATATATATATATATATATATATATACATATATAGATGATTATATCTAAACAAATATAGATGCATATATAGACAGACAGATATAAATCTATCATTTCAAATCCTACTGAATCAAAGAAAACCATTAATATAATTAGCTGAAAAATAGGTTATACCTTCATTGATATCAAAGTTTTATTATTAACTGTGAGATTAATAACTGTGAGAAAAATAATACTGCATTATTTTTTTTTCTCAACGTGAACGCGTGGGGTGGCAATGAGATACACAATCGGATATATAGTAAGACAAAGAATTAGATATACAGTTACATATACAGTCTGATGCACAGTCACGCACACAGATAGATGTATAGTCAGATATACAGTCATAATTTCAGTCAGATAGTCAAATATATAGATATGTACACAATCAGATTACGAATAGATATGGAGTTAGATATATAAATAGATATACAGTCTGATATGCGCAATCAGACAAACACTCAAACACACCGTTAGATAATGTTAGATATGCAAATACACAAATAAATCCACAATAGCGTACACAGTCATATATTCAGTAAATTTCCCAGTCACTTATACAATCAGATACACAGTCAGTTATACAGTCAGATTCACAATCAAGTATACAATCAAATTCACAATCAAATATACAGTCAGATACACAGTCAGTCACACAGTTAGATAAATAAAATAAATACCCCGTCAGAAATATGGCCATATGTATATTGTTCTTTTGATGGTGTTATCTCAGCATCCATTAAGTGAGAGAGGAAAAGGGAAGAAGAAAGGGGAGAGGAGAAGGATGGGAAGTATGAGGGAGGGGGGGAGGGGGAGGTCAGGTCACATCCGGGCTACTTTCATTCATATTCTTTCTTTGTTGGATGCTTTTGTTTCCATTTCCTTATGTATCTCTCTCTCTATATATATATATATATTTTTTTTTTCTTTTTTCTCTCCTCTTCCTCCTCATTCTCCTCGGTTGCCTGGCGCCTCATTTCTTAAGACTGTAGCGTGGTTCGTTCTGGTCTGGAACTGTTTTATGGTGGCGTTTGGTTGTAATTAAGGAGGGAATCTCGGTGTAATCAGTCTAGCTGTCTTTCTTTTTCCTTTCCTGTTTCTTTTTTTATATTTCCCTTCATCTATTTCGCTCTCAGTCGTTCTGCCTCTTTCCTTTATTCTCTCTCTCCCTCTCTCTTTCTCTTTCTCTCTTTCTCTCTCTCTCTCTTTTTTTTTCTCTCTCTCTTTCTCTTTCTCTCTCTCTCTCTCTCTCCCTCTCTCTCTCTCTCTCTCTCCCTCTCTTTCTCTCTCTCTCCCTCTTTCTCTCTCTTAATCTTTCTTTCATTCCCTCTTTATTCGCTCCACTCTCCTCTCCTCCTTCTGAACAAATAAATGAATATAGACAGAATAATGAAAGAGTGTATACAACCTCCTCGAAAACGTTAGAGAGCTAATGATTTACACTTCACAGTATTCAAATATACAGTATTCACAGGGAGATGTAGTCATACGTATCTCACACCCAACAACATCGTATTAAAAGATTGTGAAAGTAAAAGGATAAGTTTTCCTAGATATCAACAAATTATTTTTCTGTAGGTTTCCATTCATGTATACAATTTTATGCATATATATCTTCCTTTGACGTGCTTTATATACGGTGTTATATATAGGTTATTCATGTATCTCTACCCTCCTCCAAAAAAGAAGAAAAGGAAGAAGAAAAAAAATGCCAACTTTGCTCTTTTTAACTTTGTCTGTCTGTCTATCAGTCGTAAAGTTTTTTCTCTCTTTATATATATATATATATATATATATATATATATATATATATATATATATATATATATATATATATATATATATACACACACACACATACACACATCCCCTCCCCCTTAGTTCACTTCCTTCGACATATTCATTCCCCCCCACGCCAGTTTTTATTTATCTATCTTTTTCTTATCACAATTATCTCTGAAACTTTAAACCGGAAAATTCGCTGTTGATATCCTCCTACATGACGGAGTTTTTCCTTGCAAAATTAATAAAAGCAGAAGGAACAAAGTAACTATTGGCTTAGCGTTTTCTTTCTAAGTATTTTCTTTTTACCGTAAGATATATAATCCCTGAAAAAGGAAGAGGAAGACAAAGAAAAGGAGGAACAGGAAGAAGATGAAAATGACTAAGGAAACAGTTAATAAGATCGACTGCAACAGAAAGGGTTTATGTAGCCTAATGTATGCATTA
>BOPN01000951.1:338777-343777 GCA_017312705.2 Penaeus japonicus
TTACTTCCTGCATTTATTCATTTCTCTTTCTTTCGTTGTGACTCTACACACGTTGGTCTGGTCGCAATTCTGTGTACGTGTGACTGTATATGTTTATAGGTAATTCTACACACACACACACACACACACACACACCGCCCCCGTTTCTTGTAATCCTCTTATGTATTCTACACTTTTAACCGTTCCTATTATTCTTGCATTCCTGGTGTTTCCCATTCTCCCAACTCCACACATCTAAATGGCAGCTGATGATGCGGGTAAATTGGATAGAGAGAGAGAGCACAAGTCTCAACAATTTTCAACAAAACATATCTTCTTCAATCATAATAGAATCCCACCGCCCGCAGATGCACTGGCGCAAAGTAAATAATTATCTCTTCTTAAAATTCTCTACAAAGGGTCATGTATATATATATCCTCCGAACTATTTACAGCTGTCAGCAATTACTGAACGTCGACAATATGTGGCTTCCATCGTCAGCAGTGCTTATTATGAGTTTGTTCTATATATATATATGTTGTCAGCGGATGTACATGCCAGATTAAACTTGAACCTCCCACCATCCACTTTTGCTGACATACAATCACATCGTCTGATTGTTGGAGGTGATTCAATTCCACTGAAAAACATATATAATGAAATGGTATTCCGAGAATGTTATATAAAGTCAACAAAGGATCTTTAATTAGAAACCTCTTGCAGTCGGGAATATCTTGTGTTCTAGAATCCGAAAGCTTTAAAACACGAGTCTGGAAGGATTATGAGCTTTGAAATGTTCATGTTGCTAAAGTCTATATCATAAAGGGGTCAGACATCCTAGCAAGGGAGAATGGCTTTGTATCATGAGCATCTTTGTATCGTCTGTTTAAACTGTCTTATATTTTTTTTCTGTCATATAATTTAGATTTAGGTAGCTTTCTTGTTTAATTTAGCTAGTACGGTAAATGCATATAATGTAAAGTTATTTTTTTCCTTTATTTTTTGTTAACATTTTTAAAAGATAATGTATAATTCATTAATAACTATGGAAATTAATCTGATGGATATGTTTTTATTTCACGCATTACAATTTTTCATGGGTATCATTAAACAGAAATAAATGCACAACATATGAACAAAACAAATAAATACGAATAGATATTAACACACACACATACACATTCACACACATAAAACGTCTATATCTAATTAAACAACCATACTTATTAGCTAATTCCACTGATGAACAAGAATACTTACCCTAAGAGAACACAAAGTTTAATTAAAACCAATACCCTGATATTACTATAATAAGGACATACCTGCAACATGCATAAACCTAAGTTACAGAATACCCTATGAATAATATCATTCTCTAGTTATTTCACAGTTGTATTAGCTTTTCACCGCATGAATGCTGCCAACCCATTTTACCTTCATTGCAAAGAAATGAAAGATTAAAAATAATTAATTAATATTTGTTTTATAAACCAACATCAACTCAAAACTGTAAGTAAGAATCAAGAAGCTAAGTTTGAAATTACTTACAGATAACAGACCATCGTTTATGTTTGTCAACGATGTAGCAATGTCTGTGATAAAACATGAAAGTTGACGTTGTTGACAAATTTAGTTATCTTTCTACTACAGTTCTTCGCGTTGTAAGTCACGTGATTGTGAACAAGAAGTCTGTCCGTACTAACACATGCATCACTGGCCCAATCAACGGTGAAGTGCCGGCAAGTTAGAATCATCCTACGAACTACAGAGGTAAATGGGATATCTTAAAGAACCAAAACTGATCACAGTCTTAGCTTATATCTTGATAACATCTACAGCGTGTTAAAGAAAGGGAAGGAGGACGGTCAGCTTCAGGATCGGCCCTGAGATACCACTCCTTGATAAAAAAAGAAAAAAGAAAAAAGAAGGAACGACATAATAATTTAATTCTTGCAATCTCCCCCACCTCTCTCTCTCTTTCTCTTTTTCCGTCCTGTCATATTCTCCGTCTGTCTGTTTCTCTCCCTCGTCTGATTTTGTCTCTCACGCCCAGTGTCTCCCTCTGACCTCTACCTCCCTCACCTTTAATCCTAATCGGCTGTCGACTCTCAATTAATCGCATACAAAGCAAACTTCATCACTCATACGGATGACAAATCAATCCCAATCACATGGTTGATACACTAATAGCAGACCTGTTTCCGTGTCTCTCTACACTATACCCGTATATACACCAGGCTTAAGAGACTAACACCTCGATTTGTATGTTAAATTTGGTCAAAGTGACCGTTCCATCCCATGCAACAGAGTAGCAAGGCTTATGGCATATTTAAACGTTGCTAGACGAGGAAAAAAGTGTCGTAGGATGTTACTATAAACTCTAACTTCACATTCATAACCATATTTCGAAGTAATTGCAGTGGTCATGGTGTTATTGCATAATGTATTGTAATATAATCAATCTGTTTGCTAATTTCATATTTCATGGGAATCATTGCGGACACGATTAAACTCTGTCAGTTAATTGGGCTGTGATGCCTTTTAATCACTTCCCCATATAGAATTCTGATCTCATTTTTTTCAATTTTGAATGCTTTGTACCCGCATTATGAGGATAAATGTAATGATACTGAAATAAGAAACTTAGAAGGAAAACAAAAATAATCTTGCAAATCATTGATTTAATTGTCACCTCCTCATACAATTATAGTCATGAATTTTGTGGAAATGAGGCCAAGAAAATAATTTCGATTGATAATAGTGTTAAGAATAAAATCTTGCAGCAAAGAATACACGCTTATTTAGTTCCGCTGTGGATATGCATAGAATAAATAATGATTCTTTATCCCCGCTTTATATCGTTTGAATATTCATATTACACAGCTCACACGGAAAAAAAAAAAAAAAAAAATTGCAAAGATAGGTCCATGCCACCATCTTTTATGAATACAAGTGACATGGACATTTGCAATGAATAAAAAGGACCCTATCCCAATAATTATCCTTAGTACATTAGAGTATGAATAAAGTTGTGAATGATAGGCCGAGCGTGTGCCAGAGCTGAGGGTTATTAATCTAATCTACCGGATGGATCACATCTGTTACATCAAGAAACTATAAAAAAGTCTAATATACTTGATATTCCTTCGTCGTTAAGCTCAGGACACCCTTACCTTTTCTTCGTCCTTAAAAAAAAAGAAAAAAAAAAGAAAAAAAAAATATGTATATATAATAATAATAATAATAATAATAATAATAATAATAATTATAAAAAAATCAAGACTAACTCAGGATCACTCTTAATTCCCTCATTTCTAAACAGGACAACAGATCAATGAGACAACGGCAGCCTTTCCACCAACTCCTTTTATGTTATGCATTCCACGGTTATCCTAAACACGGATATGACGCCCCTTTGATAACCAAAGTCATTTAACCAAAGAACGTTTTGTTAAAATCTCCTCTCCTATTGCACGGCCTGAGAGTTTTCCTTGTCTTTACACAATCTATGATTCAGACAAGTTCGGACACTTGTATGTCTTTAGGGTTAAAATAAACTTTCGAACAGAGCGGGGTTTTCGGTCAATGTAACTGAGATACGTACATACATGTGTGTGTTTACTCAATACTTTCGGATATACTAAAAAAGAGTAATGTTAATGTTAATGTTATCATTTTTATCATTATTGCTTATGTTAATAGTAGCAGCTGTAATAGTGCACCACTAACACCATCATCAGCATCATTTTCATCATCATCATCATCCATCACCATTATCATTATTGTTATTATCATAATCATCATCATCATCATCATCATCATCCATCACCATCATCATTATCATCCTCATCACCACCACCACCATCATTATCATTATCATCATCACCACCACCACCACCACCACCATCATTATCATCATTATCATCGCCACCACCACCACCTTAAATCATATTTACTTTAGTTGTCCCATCTTCGTCTCCATCGAGGATTGACACACGCCGAAAGCTCTCCCTGAAAATCGCCTGCTATTCCCAGGGCAGCTGTTTGTCAGGATGCCCATTTCCTGTGTTGATTGTGCTTCCCGTAGTTCCTTCTTGTAAAGCTGCTGAAGGACCTTCGTCATCGATCTATGACTGTGTCTTCTGGCTTTGGCTTGAACCCACACCTCTTGCTGTCGTTTATTTAGAAAAGCCAGACGTGAGGAGGACAAGCGTTGGGTGTCCATTGCAAGAGGAAACACGTGCAAAGTGATGCATACTGCTGTGTCAAGTGAAGCATTGTGAGAGAGGAAGCAGGTAGAACACGGGTGTCACGTACAGCATAGAGGACTTTTACGGCCGAGAATGTGTTACAGCTTTCAACTTTGATATCGGAATTTGTTCAATTGCTCACACTCCATTATCAAATGCTTCGAAATTTGTTCTCGTTCTCATTTATGCAACTTCACTTGTATCACTGTAATTGTCTGTATCTTTGCCATTAGTCATCCATACTCCACCAACACATTCCTGGTGCCAGTTATAGTCTGGCGCTGAAAAGGGAAACAGGGAAATAATAAAACGTGAACTATTTCTTTAAACGGTAACAGTTGCAGGAATTGTCTTCCATTTGTTACGCTGTGCACAGTACCATCTGTTTGGTGGAAACATTTGTTAACATTTGAATATTTTATGAAAACCAACAGTTGGGTTGGGAAATATTCTTTAACATTGCTTGAAAGCCATTTCGACCCAACTGAAATGAGATTACGAAGCCTTGCCACAGATTTCCTAAATTCACGTATGCATTCAGGCACCCGCATTTTTTTTTCTTTTTCATAGCTTGGTGGTTTTCATTACTCTGTATTATGTTTTCAAAGGGCAGCTGGGGACCGCGCCACAAACATATATCAAATATCATTACATGACTAAATTAACTTTCGACCTAACCCAGAAGCAGGCAGTTCTGGCAAAGCTGTTTCATTGCGCAAATCTGTAAATGGAAGTCATGGAAATTCTATCCTTTATTCATGACCTATTAT
>BOPN01000951.1:348777-351277 GCA_017312705.2 Penaeus japonicus
TTCGTGTGTGTGTGTGTTTGTGTGTGTGTGTGTTTGTGTGTGTGCGTGTATATGTGTATGTTTGTGTTTGTGTATGTTTGTGTTTGCGTGTGTGTGTGTGTTTATGTGTGTATACGATTAATATATGTATGATTATGTATGCGCACGCGCGTGTGCCTGCTGGTGTTTGAGTTTGTGTCCTGTATGTGTTTATGTGCTGTGTGTCTATATAAATACATCTATGTTTGTCCTTGCCTGTCCTTTTTTTTGAGTGTACACTATGTTTCCCCGTTTTTCATCTTCTCCAAGGTCTAGTCTACAGAAATCTTTCCGAACTCTGCCAACAACATCACGTCAACAAATCGAAATAATTTAGTGGCGAGCCGGGTTTCCTGCAAATCAAGATGCTTGCAACGAAAGGGTCAAATTAAAGCACACAGACCGGACCAGAAATACAAGCTGTTATACGAGTGATCATACGAACTAATCAATAGCGGAAAAGGGTTATAAACAAGTGCTGTTGTTGTTATGATTGTTATTGTGTTTTATATTTGTTGTTTTTTGTTGTAGCTGTTGTGGTTATTATCACTGATATCATCATTTTTTCTAGTTTTTGTATTATTTTGATTATTATCATTATCATCATTACTGTTACCATTATCATTATTGTTGATAAAGATATGTTCACCATCATATCTACATATTATTGTTATTATTATCAGTATTTCTATTGATGTTGTAGTTATCATAATTATTTATTTGGCTGGTGTTGTTATTATCATCAGAATGTGTATTGCTATTGTTATCATCATCATTATCATTATTAGTACTATTACTATTATGATTATCGTTATCATTGATATTATTATTATTGCTATTGGTTTTATTATCATTACTAATACTATTACTATTTTTATTATTATTGCTGTCATTATCATTATCATTGTCATAAAAATGATTGATAACGGTGATAATGATGATCATGATAAAATGATAATAACAGTGATAATAGCAACAGTAATGATGACAATAAGAATAATGATAAAGTAAATGATGACAACAAGCATCATTATCACTATCATTATTATAACCATATGTATTATTGTGAGTATTATTATCATTATAATTATGATATAGCAATGATAGTGAAATTAACAATGATATAAATACAGGTTCATAAATTGAGAATCGCTTTAAAGGAAGGCGTATTTCTGCTGAATTTTCTTTTTAATAACGATTTATCTCATAATATATAGAACTAAAATAAAAAATAATTCAAGAATACCACCACCCCCTTCAACATCACAAAGACAAAGTCATGATAAATCTGTAAATGAAAAGATATCAAAGTATCTGAACTAACGATCCATACGCCCCCCCCCCTCCTACAAAAAAAAAAAAAAAAAAAAAAAAAAAGTTACATAATATCAAAAAACAAAGTATTTGTCATCTCCCTTTGAAATCGATAGATAAAGAAGGAAGTAGAAAGGTTATAGAAGCTTTGGTGCTTTTGTTATATAATTGCTTAAGTGGCGGAAAATAAAGATCAAAGGTTTAGTTTTGAGAAGGGGTGGCGTGAGGCTGAAGAGCAATTAGAGAGGGAAACATAAGTGTTCAGACATATGCATGACTAGACAGGTTATATATACAGATATACAGAGATTCATTTGCAGATGCATATTTGTATACAAACATACATACATATACACATGTATATATGTATATATGTATATATGTATATATTATATATATATACATATGTATATATATATATATATATATATATATATATATATATAATAATATGTATGTATATGTGTATAATATATATATATATATATATATATATATACATATATATATATATATATATATGTATATATATATATATATATATATATATATATATATATATGTATATATATATATATATATATATATATATATATATATATATATATATATATGAAAATATATATACACATACATACGTAGACACACACACACACACACACACACACACACACACACACACACACACATATATATATATATATATATATATATATATATATATATATATATATGTATATATATATATATATATATATATATATATATATATATATATATATATATATATACATATATATATATATACATATATATATATATATATATATATATATATATATATATATATATATATATATATATATATATATATATATATATGTGTGTGTGTGTGTGTATATATATATGTGTGTTTATATATATGTACATATGTATATATATATATATACACATATATATATGTATATGCCTATGTTTCTATATCCATATACATACATACATACACACGCACACACACCCACACACACACACACACACACACACACACACACACACACACACACACACACACACACACACACACACACACACACACACATTTCCATTCTTTACATCAGGTATACATTCCACTCTCGGTTTTCCTTGTCTTCACCTCATCCAATCACAT
>BOPN01000951.1:356277-372322 GCA_017312705.2 Penaeus japonicus
TCAAGTTATTCACAATATAACATGTTCCTATGACTATTTGATAGCTTTATCTTCACTAAATACTTTTGCAAAGCACGGAACAGGTATACACATATGGCGCGTTCTGAAATATTATTTTCCTGGGCATTGGTATGTAGATAAATGTGTGTGTGTGTGTGTGTGTGTGTGTGTGTGTGTGTGTGTGTGTGTGTGTGTGTGTGTGTGTGTGTGTGTGTGTGTGTGTGTGTATGTGTATGTGTGTCAGAATTATATACGTCATAAACGTTTGATAATAAAAAAAGCGTCTTTTGATCTCTCTTTAGCGCCAGGGAGATTGTAACAACTTCACTAGTAGTGTTTACCCTTACAGGTCCTTGGCACATAGTAAACAAACACACTAACACATGAAGCTGTTTACTAGACGCAAGGGAGAATAAGGATGTTTCAGGATCAGTGAAAATTAGGGCATTGCATATAATAACAGCGTGGTTAATTGTCATTTACATGAGTGTATATAAAAATAAAGTCTTAGAACTATTTATAAATGATAAAAACAATAATAATAATAATAATAACAGTAATAATGATAGTGATATTGATGATAATATTGCTAAGGTTAATAGTTTTGATGATAATAATAGTAGCAAAATTATCAATAAAAATTATAGCAACAACAATAATTATAGTAATAATAGCAACAATACTAACCAAGTAATAGGATCACTTAATGATAATGACGGGATAAGGATAAGCCAGATTTGCGGAGCATATGCTACGCCGGACTTGTATGCACTGAGGCGAGCCCGCCTGTGTCAGCGTGTGCTGACTCGTGAGAGAATGTGCCAACGAGTGTTGACTCGATCTGAGCCTGGTCCTTACCCAACGCAATGCCCAGCTACGTCAGTAACCGCCAGGTGACAGTGGAAGCTCACGAGTTTGGACGGGATTCGATCTGCCGACCACGGGGATATGAAGTCGACGCGCTACCAATGAGCTACCAGACGGCTGAAAAGAAACCTCCCCGGCGGGGAATCGAACCCCGGTCTCCCGCGTGATAGGCGGGGATACTCACCACTATACTACCGAGGAATCGCGGAGGATAATGATTGATAAAGGAAATGATTACAGAATACATATAATGATAATGATGACAAAGGCGATAATAATAAAAACAGAAAGAGTAGCATGAATATCATAATTGCCGAAATGATAACAGTGATTAAAACGATAATGATAATAGATATCTTTATCAATGCTATTATAAGAATACAAAAAAAGTATTAATGTTAATGCTACCTATAACAATAACAAGGTTCATCCAACCAACTGAAATATTAAAGTTCAATTACCTTGACTCCTTTGACTTTGAAGGTATTAAGTAGCCTTACGAGCTATTTTTTTAAAATGATTCCTTTGCTCAGGCTCAATCAAGAGAATTCTCTTGTCAACAATATCATCCGTCGATGTTTATATTGAACTCTCAGTTATATCGCTACACCCAGTAATGTTCCGTCGATGTTTATATTGAACTCTGAGTTATATCGTTACACCAGGTAATGTTCCGTCGATGTTTATATTGAACTCTGAGTTATATCGTTACACCCAGTAATGTTCCGTCGATGTTTATATTGAACTCTCAGCTATATCGTTACACCCAGTAATGTTCTGTCGATGTTTATATTGAACTCTCAGCTATATCGTTACACCCAGTAATGTTCTGTCGGTGTTTATATTGAACTCTCAGCTATATCGTTACACCCAGTAATGTTCTGTCGATGTTTATATTGAACTCTCAGCTATATCGTTACTCTCAGTAATGTTTCGGGCTTGATGTGCTTTGGTTGATCACGCTGTTCAATACACACTCTGTGTACTTTGTGACGCTATTTTACAGACACTTAAACGGCCTTTTATTATTATTTTACCATTATTCTTTAATCGATTTACCTTTTTGATAATATCGAATAATTAAGCATATGAACGGAGTTAGTAAGTGATTATTTTAATCTTTTTAAACAAAAATGGAGGAATAAGTCGAAAGGTACACACACAAACAAAACAAAACAAGACAAAAAACAAACAAACAAGGAAACATATTCAGAATTGTACTGAGCACCATATCAAAACAGTGAATTTGATAATCGAAAGGGACTACAAAGTGATATAGTGATCCCCTAGAAACTATTTACAACCGACATGTATAAACGCCAGTTATCCTGCATATTTTTTACAAAACTCCTAAGGATGCTCACAACTTACCACAGATGATGTAGCTTTTTAATAATCTCAAGATGGCCGCTGGCGACTTGCTTTCCTCTTAATGGCCTAATCCAATCCAATATTCTATCCTGTTTGCTTAGAGACCAGTTTGAATACGAAAGGGCTACGAACGTATATATAATGGGATTACCTTTTTATTATTATTATTTAGGTAGGAGTTTTTATCCATTATTTCATCCTTTGTTTTGTTTTTGAATGAAGAGAGTGCATTGTGACAGAAGTAAGATAAGGATAAGCCAGATTTGCGGAGCATATGCTACGCCGGGCTTGTATGCACTGAGGCGAGCCCGCCTGTGTCAGCGTGTGCTGACTCGTGAGAGAGTGTGCCAACGAGTGTTGACTCGATCTGAGCTTGGTCCTTACCCAACGCAGTGCCCAGCTACGTCAGTAACCGCCAGGTGACAGTGGAAGCTCACGAGCTTGGGCGGGAATCAATCTGCCGACCACGGGGATGTGAAGTCGACACGCTACCAATGAGCTAACCAGACGGCTATGACAGAAGTAGATAAGGGTACAAATGAGAGCGATGTAGCTGACTCGCTATGATTTAATCTTGTCATTCTGATTAAAATTTAATCGGAAGCGTATCAATTACATCTGTGACGATATTACTCGTACTTTTAAATCTATAGTAATATTTATGTAATATCTATAGTACTATGTCTTTCTCCCCTCTGCCACTCTTTCTCTCAAACGTTTCCTCTTTTTACTTTTATGAAAGAATTCTTCAAGTCCCTCATCCAGTGCGTTACTCTGTCAGTGCTACTATTACTAGTACTACTGCTATTATTACTATTACTACTACTACTACTACTACCACTACTACTTGCTGATGCAACTACTGCTACTACGATATCTACTACTACTGCTGCTGCTGCTGCTACTATAACTACTACTACTACTGCTACTACTGCAATGATTGGGATAATGATAACAATAACGATCATGATGATAAAGATGATAATAATCATGATGATTATGGTGATAAGAATGTTGAGTGCTAATGATAGCAATGAAAATAATGTCCATCGTAATGATGAATATGATAATAACAATGAAATTAATATAAAGATTTGATTATTATTTATGATCCTACTGTTAGTAGTAATAGTAGTTGTTGTAATGATAATCATAATAATAGTAGTATCAGCGATAGTAAAGATGATGATTAAAATTATAATGAAGATTAAAAAAAGGTATAAAAATAATACTATCAATAACAATAACAGAACCCAATCACCACAATTGTTAATATCCATCATTAGGATTTTCAAAATATATCTGCGGATTATTTCCTCAAATTTTGCCATTGCAAACACTGCCATAATAATTTTACTTCTGCTTTTCCGATCTTTATGCACAACTACACAAATATCTGGACCATAATAATGATCTTTTGAATAATGAAGCTTGCATGAATCGCAAGTTGCAAAAATAAGATAATCAACACGGTTCTACATTTTCGCATAAATCAACTTTTGCCAATCCAGAATTTCCCCGAATTTGTTTTAAAATAAAAGGCCGGAATTTCCCTTTTATTCAAATGCAAATTTACAATTGGGTGAGTGGGGTGGGGGGCATGTTGGATTAAAAATGATACTGGTATTGTATCTATGAATAAACAATGATGAAAATAATAATGATGATGTCGAAAACAATGTATAAATGAGGCCGAATAATTTTCACAACGAAAGAGATGCATTTGACGTGTTTCAAATTACACGAAATTCTGAAGACGGAGTAATCCGAAACGCGTCAACTACATCTCTCATTTATACCATTTTTTCTACCTTTGTCATATGGATAATGGTAATGTCAATAATCAGAAAAATAACGAAGGATAAAATAATTATAATAACGTCAAGGATGATGTTAAACCTATTATTCCCAAGGCTCTTGCTTCATGACTGAGATTTTTATTATTGTGGAAGAGTCAAGATTTTTAGAAAGTATAATATTTCAGAGGAAAATCTGAAGGTGTATAATAAGTGTAAAAGGAAATGTTTCATTGATAGTGATTAGGATAATGAGGATGAGGATAATAAAGAGGATGGTGATGATGATGATGATAATGATAATGATAATAATAATGATAATGATAATGATGATGATGATGATGATGAGGATAATAAAGATGATAATGATAATGGTAATGATAATGGTAATAACAATGATAACAATGTAAATGACAAAAATAATGATGATAATAAGGATGATTACGAAAGGAATGATAATGATAAATATATGTATATATATATATATATATATATATATATATATATATATATATATATATATATATATATATATATATATATATATATATATATACATATATACATATGTATATATATGTAATTATATACATATATATACATATAATGATAGATATACGGATAATATTTGTTGTGTATATATATATATATATATATATATATATATATATATATATATATATATATATATATATATATATATATATATATATATATATCTATATATATATATATATATATATATATATATATATATATACATATATATATATATACATACATATATATATATATATATATATATATATATATATATATATATATATAGATATATGTGTGTGTGTATATATATATGTATATATATGTCAAAATATATATAAAACTGTCTATCCACACACACTCACACACACACATATATGCATAAATGATGTGAATGTAATTTTTCATGACTCTAACACAGAAGCCTTTCATTCTATATTCAAATACATTGTAATACAAATCGAATATAATTAAATGTTGCAGCTATTCTTTTAAAGTCTTTGTGTGAGTATGCACTCAAACAAAGCGACAATAAGTATACAAAATCGGATTCATGATTATATTTAGCTCTCACACACAAGCAAACAAACATAAACACACATACACACACACACACACACACACACACATAAACACATACACAAACACACACACACATACACACACAAACACAGCAACACACATACACAAACACACATAACCACACACACACAAACACACACACATACATACACACACAAAAACACACAAAAAATAAACAACAATCACATACGCAAAACACTTAAAACACACACACTCACAAACACAACAACACGCACATATACAACCTCACACAACCACATACACAGAACCACACATACACACAAACACACACAAAATATGAATAACAAACACACACACAATACACTTAAAACACAAACCCACACACAAACAAACACACACACACGCCCAAACACAGTCAACAGCATCGCTTCTTCCACGAATCTCATAGAGAAGGATAAAAAAAAAAAAAAAAAATCTACAAAGACATCCGGTTAAAAGGACCAATACACGGACACTCGACATCCAATAAACCCATATTGTATACCCCCCCAAGCCCTCTATACCCCCCCCCCATCCACACAGCCCACTGAGCCTCTTCTCTCACCATACTGTATTTACTCTTCCAAGCCACGAGAGGTCATTGGCCTCACAGAATCCATGTATGAACTGACTCTCGTGGAGGCTTTGAGACGGCCAGTTCATCTTATTTTGTATTTTTTTTTCATTTGTTGGATTATTATCTTTAGCTTCAATAGCTGAAATGCTTGTTGTTTCTTTTATTTTTTTTTATCATTGTTACTTTTGTCTTGGTTATGGTAATGATAAGATATTATGATAATGATAACAATAATGATGATTTTAATAAAAATGGTAATGATAATAATGATAATCAAATTCATAATGATAACAAAAATAATAATGATGATTATAGCAAGAAAGATAATAATGATAATGATAACAAGTACTGCTAACAATGAAGATGATGATAACAAATGATAACAATGATTGATGATAGTAATAATAATCGTATTGATAATAATGATAATGAAAATAATATGATGATAATAGCAGTGATGATAATAATGACCATAGTGATGATTGCAATGATTATAATGATAACTAGTAATGATAATAATGATCATAATGATAAAAATGATGATGATAAGGCTAATAATAATGATAATGATAATAACGATAATAATCATTATAATGATAATGTCATAATAACGATGATAATAATAATAATGATAATGCCAATGATGATGATAATCATGATAATGAAAAAAATAATGATAACCAGGATAACAAAAATCATAATAGTGATAGTGATGATAGTTCAACGAAAGGATAAGATTAATAATTATGAATAATATTAATAGTGATTACAACAACAATAACAATAATGATAATAATGATCAAGAAAGATGTCATCTCACAGTCTCGCATCTCCAGGTCATCATCTCCCTTGGTCTTGTACTTCTTGTCGCCTGTTGCCTCGTTTTCTTTTTGTCGTCTTCCATGCATCACTTTTATTTCTTTTCACGTTTTATTCGTTTTATTCGTTTTCAGTTTGGTCTTTCATTCTATACTTTCATCTGCGAATGTTTTGTTTTGCTTTTTTATGCTTGATCTTTGAGTTCTATAGGCAGTTATGATTGTTTTAAATATCATTTGTTTTTGCTTTAATTTTTAATTACTTTTTCCCCATCTACGAAAGCTTTGTTGTTATTTTTAAGACATTTTTACAAATCATTTCACTATTATACTTTTTTTCTGTCTGTTTCAGTATGAGTGACTATTATACACTCTTACCAGATTTTAATCTGATATATGACCTACGTCTTATTTTGCATTCTGCAGGATTTGCAATTCGAGAAATTCCGCTGATAAATCTCAGCCTATGATACTGAATGGGTTTGATACCGCTCCCACCCCTTCCCTAAAAGGGTGAATGAAATTGATAGATTGATGAAGCATTGTAGGTTTACTCTATTCTGAGAGTGATCATGTGCGATTTTTGTAACTTCTTTTTCGATGTTTTTTTTCTACAAATCTTATTCTTTACGAATGATGTTTAACGTGGTTCATGACGTCAAGGGAAAGTTGTAAATATAAGCAGTGTTGAGCTTTGAGCTTTGAGCTCCATTCCCTCTTTTTTTCTATCAAGTGTTTTTCTCTATTTTGTTTGATCAACGGTAAATAAATGCTTAATTCTGTTTCCTGACTGTACATGTTGTGTATATGCGATTCTATATGACCAGTTATAAATATGAACCAGTTTTTTTTTCTGAATTAAACATTTGAAATAGATTATTATAAAACTGAAGAACATTTATTAAGATTTCCTTTCATTGTTATATTATTGTTTTCATATATAGCAGCGATAAGGCTTATTACTAATTAGAGGGAATTTAATCGACTTCTACACTTTATCTATTCACAGAAATCAATTTAAGAAAAAAAAGAAAAAAGTATATTGTTGCATGTGAGCCTTTTTACCTCAGTATAAGAATACTCATGATGATAATAACAATAGTGATAATGATAATAATCATCATCACTGTTGTTATCATCGTTATCATTGTGATCATTGCTATCACTATCATCATTATCATTATTATTAATATTATTATCATTCATATTCTATTTCTTCGTATTCTTATTCTTATTATAATTGTTGTTATTATCATCATCATTATTATTGTTATCATTACCATTATTATGATCTTCCTTATGATTATTATTATTATCATTATCATAATCCTTATTATCATTATCATTTTTACTATTATTACTATCATCATTGTCACCATCATTTTAATAATAGCAGGAACACTAGCATTGCAATTACCAATCATTACAGTTATGATGATCACAGTACCATAATTTGCACCAGCATTATCATAATGATATATATTTTTTTTTTTTTTTTTTTTTTTTTTTTTTTTTTTTTTTTTTTCAAAAGAGAAAGAGGCTCGGCAACTGCACCGACTGATTGAATGCATTTTGTTCCTGTATATGCAAAATGGTATACAATTTGGAGATTATAAATCCATTTTCTTGTTTGTTCAGATCTGTCAGGCCCTGTGCATTTCAATTTGTATTTCCCTTTTTTACACCCTGATAGCAAATTTTGAGGGAGAATAAACAATATATGGGAAATATTACAGACTAACGGATATATTGTAGCGTAATTTACATGAAAGACAAAAGGCAGACCGGCTGATATATCGCTCAGTTAGTTGAAATGGCACATCTATTAATCTATCTATCCAGTCATGTAAATATATATATACACCACCACCTAATACGCGCACTGTGCCACACCCATACGCCCACGAACACACATATACACATACAAACGAATTTACATAAAATCGTAATTCTTTATGACCAGTCACGCAAATACTTAAATAAATATACACAGCTGATACTATATGGTTGAATATGCTTTTTCTATTTTATTTCACTCACTGTCTCCCTCTTTCTTTCTCTCTCTCTTCTCTATCTCTCTCTCTCTCTCTCTCTCTCTCTCTCTCTCTCTCTCTCTCTCTCTCTCTCTCTCTCTCTCTCTCTCTCTCTCTCTCTCTCTCTCTCTCTCTCTCTCTCTCTCTCTCTCTCTCTCTCTTTCTCTATCTCACTTTCGTTTCTCTCTCCCTCCCTTTTTACTTCTTTTTTTTTACCATTTCCTTCTCTTTTTCCCCTTCACCAAAATAATGTTTATTTTTCTTTATTCCCAAACATGACCCAGCCTTTTCATCTGTCCAGCAATCTTGATTTACCGGGCGAGGCTCCACAGCACAAACAGTCGCGTAACTTCTCGCTTAAAACGGTTCATATCTTTCTCGTTTTTCACTCTAATTCTCACTCTTAAGTCTCACTTTTCACCTGTTCTTGCCCTTTCCTTTTTATTTGAAATGTTTCTTCCTTCCTCTCATCTCTCCTCCCCCCCACCTCTTCTTTCTCGTTCTCCCTCTCTTATTCTCATTGTGTTTTGTATCTTCTTTTGTTCATGCATGTGTTTCTGCTTGCCTTACTGTTTTACTCTTTTTCTGTCTTTTTCTATGTGTCAACCAGGGCTCGTTACTGCTGCACACACACACACACACACACACACACACACACACACACACACACACACACACACACACACACAAGCACACACACACACACACACACACACACACACACACACACACACACACATGCGAGTGTATGTGTACGTGTGTCTGTGCTTGTGCGTGTGTAAGTTCAACCTATAGAGGCAAAATAGTTTATCTGATACATGTGCTCATAAACATTATTTGATTTAAGTGGAGATCGTCATATATGCCAGCGCTCTAATGCATGACTTAAGGATATTATTATAATATAGATATTACTGCATCCTTTTCAAAAGCTTTATTTAATCATCTGATTATTATGTTTTTCTTCTTCTAGGAGCTTACTCTGAAATAAGCTTATTTACTGGTAAGAAATAACATGTACAAAAAAGGACTATCGGAAGAATATAATGCATATATCTATTTATTTGCCCTTTTCATTTTATTGATACGTGGTATTTCATATCGAGTTATATCTTTTCCTTTGCATTCACCATTCTTCATTCTAGACACATAAAGTATGAATAAAAAGGAGAAAGAAAAATGATCGGACACAATAAATCAGCAATGCGATCCTTTGATAGAATTTATTGCCATTTTATTGGCCTTATTTCCTTAGTGTTAAAAATGTGTTTTAGATTTTTTTTTTCATCTATGTATATGTTCGTTTGTTTAGTCAGATATACCTTCACTCATTTAATTGATATTGTGTGTTTAGGATCAAAATCCAATTAAGAATTTACACATGCTACGAGCGAGACGAAAAAGAAGAGAAAAAAAAGGGAAATATACATTATGTATAACACACTCTTACTAAATGCAAAACTGAGTAAGAATTAAGGATGTTATTAACCTAGCAACCTTTTTTCGAAATAATTCTAACGAGTATTGCGTAATGCGTATATCAAGTAATTATCATGACTCGATTAATTATCACGGAGCGAAAAGTGGATAAAGAAATTAAGATAACTTCATCATTTTACTAAATAGAGGTGGTAGGGGGAGAGGAGGGGAGGGGGGGGGGAGTTAGGGGAGAGGAGGGGAGGGAGGAAGGCTAAGGTTAGAGGAGGGAAGGGAGAAGGGTTAGGGGTTAGGGGAGAAGGGAGAAGGATGAGGGGAACGGAGGTAAGTGGATAGGGTAAGGGTCAGAGGAGGATAGAGAGAAAGGGGAGGGGAGAGGAAAAAAGGGAGAAGGAAGGAGAAAAGACGGAAACTGAAGGGGTGAGGGGAACGGAGGTAAGTGGACAGGGTATGGGTTGGAGGAGGAAACGGAGAGAGGGGAGGGGAGAGGAGGAGAGGGAGACGGAAAATGAAGGGGTGATGGGAGAGGAGGGAAAACTGAGGGAGAAATGAGCCTAGGGGTAAAGGTGAGAGGAAAAGAGGGAAGGGTGAATAAGGAGAAGAGAGGAACGAAAGAGGAAAGAGTGAAGAGAGAGTCGAGGGAAAAGGGAGGAGCGCGTGTGTAAAGGAGACACTATACCCAATTCTAATGAACTCCCCTTTAATTAATAAGCGAACTCAGATCGTTAATTCGATCAAGAAACGTTGCCAGGAACGCAATAATGCCTCTCGCTGTAGTCCTGTTCCTTCACTACCTGTTACACCGTTTCCTCTCTCTCCTTACCTGCCTCCCTGTCTGTCTGTCAGTTTCTCTCTCTCTCTCTCTCTCTCTCTCTCTCTCTCTCTCTCTCTCTCTCTCTCTCTCTCCGGGAAGTCTGTCTTGTGTTTTTGTTTGTTTGTTTGTTTATTTGTATGCTTGTCTTTCCATTTCTCTCTCTCTCTCTCTCTCTCTCTCTCTCTCTCTCTCTCTCTCTCTCTCTCTCTCTCTCTCTCTCTCTCTCTCTCTCTCTCTCTCTCTCTCTCTCTCTCTCTCTCTCTCTCTCTCTCTCTCCCTCCCTCTCCCTCCCTCCCCCCGCCATCTATCTTCTTCCCTTTCCATCTCTCTCTCTTCTCTCATGAAACACCCTCCCCCATGAAAAAAGAAGAAATATAGGAAATAAGGAATACCAATGACAACGCACTCTCACTCAGGCAAGAAGGTGACGGGCGAGTGAGTGAAGGGAATTCCTATCGGAGGGGAAGAGTCTTTTGAGTTCACCAAGTCACCAGGCGACCATACCCGACATCCACTCCTTCCCTTTTAAGGAGAAAAGAGAGGGGGAGGGAGAGGGAGGGAGAGAGGGAGGGAGAGAGGGAGGGAGAGAGAGAGAGAGAGAGAGAGAGAGAGAGAGAGAGAGAGAGAGAGAGAGAGAGAGAGAGAGAGAGAGAGAGAGAGAGAGAGAGAGAGAGAGAGAGAGAGAGAGAGAGAGAGAGAGAGAGAGAGAGAGAGAGAGAGAGAGAGAGAGAGAGAGATGAATAGGTATAGAGTGAGAGATAGATAGATAGATAGATAGATAGAGAGAGAGAGAGAGAGAGAGAGAGAGAGAGAGAGAGAGAGAGACAGACAGACAGACAGACAGACAGAGAAAGAAAGAGAAAGATACTAAGCAACTCATTGTCACGATTTTTTAACGTTATCATATCTTATTACTAATGTCTTTTATCGTAGGAAGACATGACTATATGTATTGCTACCGCAGGAACACATAACTGCTTCTACCTTTAATTTTACTAAATAATGATTCCACACTTGTTACTTCTCATTCCTGTTACTCATGTCTTTTATATTAGCTGTGTACACTCGGAAGTGAAAGGATTTCATACCTTCCTTTAAAAAGGGTTCCGGAAGGGGAATGAAATTACTACTGGATACACATTGGTCACGTATTTCAATCTTTAAACTCATTTCCTAGGCAGACAAAAAAAAAAAAAAAAAAAAAAAAAAAAAAAGAAGAAAAAAAAAAGAAGAAGAAGAAGAAGAAGAAGAAGAAGAAGAAGAAGAAGAAGAAGAAGAAGAAGAAGAAGAAGAAGAAGAAGAAGAAGAAGGAGAAGAAGAAGAAAACAGATCATATAAAATAAAAGAGAGGACTTCAAGGCATGGCAGGGAAGGACTCCTCCACCCTAGCCAGCTTGAGGCAAATGTATCAACAGGCTGACTACAAGTAAACAAAAACAGCTGCAGCTGAGACTATGTTCTTCACTCTTAAGTTCCAAGTCGTAAGCAAAACGTGTTCGGCTTGTGCGCGTATTTGATATAGTGGGACCAAACCTCAAAGAGAGAGAGAAGAGAGGAGGAGAGAGCAGAAGAGAAGAGAAGAGAAGAGAAGAGAAGAGGAGAGAAGAGAAGAAAAGAGAAGAGGAGAGAGGAGAAGAGGAGAGAAGAGAAGTGAAGAGAAGAGAAGAGGAGGAAAGAGAAGATAAGATAAGCGAAGAGAGAAGAAGAGAAGAGAAGAGGAGAGAGGAGAATAGAAGAGAAGATAGAGAAGAGAGAGGAAAGAGAAGAGGAGGGAAGAGAAGAGAAAAGAAAAGAAAAGAAAATATTAGATGAGGAGAGAGGAGAAGATAAAGAAGAAAGAAGAGGAAAGAAGAGAAGAGAAAAAAAGAAGAAACGAGAAAAGAAGAGAGAGAGAAAGAGAAAGAAAAGAGGAAAAATAAGAAGAAATAAAGTGTATCTAAGCACACAGGCAAGAAAAGAGTGAGAAGATTTGAAGACTAAATAACGAGTCACTATTGTGATGACTTCGATGAGTATATGGTGAGTTTGACGATGCAAGAAAGAGGTCGTTAATGACTTGATAATGAGTAGAGTTGATGATAGAGATAGTGATATAGCGGTGAGAAAAGAGTGAAAGGTGATATTAATTGTGGTCAGAGGGGGAAGTCGTGTTAGAGATAATGAGGAAGCGCTGCGTTATAAAAAGAAAACAAAAAGAAAACTAAAAGGAAAAAAAAAAGAAAGGAAAAAAAATCCGGAAGGTGAGTGACGTGAAATATGATGAAATGCTTGTGCAATGTGAAAATTATTTAGAAGGGATGTTTTATATATTCTTTCTTCTTCTTCTTCTTCTTCTTCTTCTTCTTCTTCTCTCTCTCTCTCTCTCTCTCTCACTGTGTGTGCGTGTGTGTGTATATGTATATGTATATATATATATATATATATATATATATATATATATATATATATATATATATATATATATCTCCCTCTCTCTCTCTCTCTCTCTCTCTCTCTCTCTCTCTCTCTCTCTCTCTCTCTCTCTCTCCCTCTTCTTTCTTTCTCTCTCTCTCTCTCTCTCTCTCTCTCTCTCTCTCTCTATCTCTCTATCTCTCTCTCTCTCTCTCTCTCTCTCTCTCTCTCTCTGTCTCTCTACTGAAAACACTTAAGCAAGCTTGAAGCGAGAGCGCGAGCGCATCATACGGGCCCCATAGCACCATCTGACCTTATCAACTCCGCGTCCCAGAATGTCATTACTCAATATCACACACCGGCTTTCTGACGTCCACAGGGCTCCAAGGCAATTTTGGGTTCTCTCGGCCCCGCAGGAGACTCGCAGGCAAACATTGCTGTCCTGAACCCGTCATTCCCCTTGAGTTCAATTAGCCGTTTTGGGATGGAAAATGGAGAGACAAACTATATGCTGTGTTACAGTAATTCGGTATTTGATTTGAGATAATGTGATTGGATGAATAGATAGATAGTTTGTCTACATACGTTTTCTCTCTGCTTTCTCTCTCTTTCTATGTGTGTGTCAACACAAACGTACATATAATCATACAAATAAATAAAGAACAATATATATACATACATATATACATACATACATATATTTACGCATGTATATGTATATGTATACATATATATATATATATATATATATATATATATATATATATATATATATATATATATATATATGTATGTATGTGTGTGTGTGTGTGTGTATACATACATACATATATATATATATATATATATATATATATATATATATATATATATATATATATGTATATATATATATATATATATATATATATATATATATATATATATATACATATATGGATAACACAAAAGGGGAAAAGAGGAGTGCGAAAGTAAACATCATCACTTCAAATAGACATCAAACGAAAATGAAGTATTCGAAACCTCTACAAAGGCATACGAAAAAAAAGAACATGATTACACACCAAAAAGGAAACACGAAGACAAGACCACGAGACCAAATAATCATAGTCTTCCTCATATCCTCCTCCATACACTCCCTTTATCCTATTCGCTATTCATACCTGCCTTACGACGGTCAACATTCCCCCCTAACAACGTCTTCATGTGGCACTTTCCTCTTCCAAGAACACTGATAATCATGTTAACGATGGCCCGGGTCGTCTTACCTGTTAGTGTTGGCTTTTATCCTCCTCTCTCGTAGGGTGGTTGGACCTCAGGCTTGGGGACGGGGGAGGGGGGGGGGAGTTATAGGATGGGGTAGGGGGAGGGAGAGGGAAGAGAGGGAGGGTTGGGGGGAGGGAGAGGGGGGTAGGGGGAGCAGAGGTGAGGGTTGTGGGAGAGGTGGAGTTATGTGGGATGGGGAGGGGGGAAGGGGGGTAGGGAAAGGGGGTGGAGGCGGTGTTATGAGGTGGGGAAAGGGGGGGGGGGAAGGGGCGTATGAGGAGGGCAAAGGGGTGGGGAAAAAGGAAGATATAGGATGGGGAAGGGGGCGCTATGAGGTAGGAGAAAGGGGGAAGGGGGAGCTATGAGGTGGGGAAGGAAAGGGGTTAGGGTGTTGGGGATGATTCATGGGTATAGGTACAGGGGAGGGAGAGGGGGGTGCCAAGGGGCTAGTTGGGTACAGGACAAAGGGATCTGGAAGGGCGTGCAGTGGAGGAAGAGGGAGGGGTTTGATTAGCGTAGGTTGTTGGTGGGTGGGTGGGGGGGGGGCTATCAGGAGGGGGTACGAATGAGAGAAGGAGGGGAGAGCGTACTCGCGTTACATCAGCGTACACGGGAAAAGTGAATGAGGAAGGGGGGACGAAAGGGGAAAGTAATGTAACAAAGAAAAAAAAAAGAAAAAGGAAGTTACAAAAGAGGAATAAACAGGGATAAGTATAAGAATTGCTGAAAATGGAGAGACAGAAGTTATAAATGGACAAAAAGAGAATTAAGACTGACAAATATATAATGACAGAAGGTTTACGACAGTGATATATACAGTCATTTAAGTATTTGATTTGATTTCATCCTCGATCTGGTCTATCTATCATCCATTATTTATTGCTTGGTCAAAGAACTAAACAATCATCCATCTCATTTAATCTACAAAGACCGATCGATATTAAAACACACCCATTTTTCGGTACACTTAAAAAATAAACCCAAAACAGAAAAAAAAATCATATTTATAAAAACAAATCTTCAACTACTAATTATATACCATTTAGGAAACAAAACAAATAAAACCAAACCATATAATTAGTTTCAAAATACTTTTTCGAAATCCAACCTTACAGTCGAATGAGTCACTTCCTCGGATTCATATGATGAAAGAACTGTATTTTCCTACACGCTAACGAACTGTGCTTATATACGTTACGAAACAGTGTATTTGTTCGCACTCACGCTGAACAAATTGCTCGACCATATTGCATTAATCAACATAAAAATGGCATTTAATACTGCAGTTGGGTGGTGCATGTTATGTGTACAGATAGAATATTTATTTAGCACTTACAGCACATATAGAGACACGTATACATTCACACATGATATATATATACTTACATATGTATATGTATGTATGTATATGCATATATTGATATATTTACATATATATACATATGTACATACATGTGCATACAAGCACACACACACACACACACACACACACACACACACACACACACACACACACACACACACACACACACACACATACACACACACACACA
>BOPN01000952.1:7500-10000 GCA_017312705.2 Penaeus japonicus
GGTTAACTGAGACACTAGTCTAAGCCCTATAGTTCTGCCCTCTCAGTGTACCTTCTCGGACCTTGCATGAATGCCTTTTCAGCCGTTTATTGCAGATGACGCCACAGGACATATAAAACCTAAATCTAATTGACCGAGTGTAGTAAAACAAACCACAAATAATAACAAAGAAATGTCATTCTTAGAATATGTCGTTAGGTCCTCCCTTCGAATCTGAATTTTTTTGTAATTCGATGACTTGACCTATTGCACCCCCCCCCCCCGTCAAACACGTGCTTATATTACTTAATCATTTAATCCGACGCTGCTGTATGTCAAAAATTACTGTCTGTCTGTCTCTTAATTTGTCTATTTGAATATCTATTTGCCTTCTCTTTCTCTGTCTGTTTTTTGGTCCGTTTATCCTACTCACACGACTAGATTCCCGTTTTTTTTCTCTTACATTCACCATCCCTCAGTCCCTTTTACTTTCCAGTTTCAATCCATCTATATCTCTCTCTATTTCTTTCCTTTTTCACCTTTTCTCTCTCTTTTCTCTACTTCTTTCCTTTTTCACCTTTTCTCTCTCTTTTCTCTACTTCTTTCCTTTTTCACCTTTTCTTCTACTTTTATTCATCTTTTTTTTTTTTATCGCTTACGAGGAATTTTCATTTTAAGTGCCATGTTTAGGTGCCGCTTACCTGAGTGATGGATCGTTCAAACGCCTTAAAGTTTCTCTTGGGAAATACAAGCCTAAACAAATCTAATCAAGTAAATTCTATTTTTCAAAGGTATTGAAAGATTAGGAAAGTTATTTTTTTATGATTGTATGTTTGGTTTATCATTATAACAACTTATGTCTGAATTTCGGGGCTAGGGACTACGAGCCTAAACAATAGAAGCCCAAATAGTCCAAAAAGGATATCTTTAGTTTTTTTTTTCTTTCTTCTTCTTTCTATTTTTTTTTAAATATATTATCTCACTTTATTTTGAATTTCATTCAGGGACTACTAGCCTAAAAAAATAAGAAGCCGAAGAACTGTCTAGAAAACGTGTTTTTTTTTTTTTCATTATTCTCGGTCTTCCTCTTTCCAGTTTTATCGATCTTATCTCATTTCCTATCCTCATTTTCATTTTATTTTCATTTCTATTTTATCTTTTCAAAATTTAATCCTGGATTTTTTTTCTCTCTTTCCATCTTAGGTACGGCTTTGATGACGGCGATGACAGTCTGGAGGATGACCTTTACTCCTTAGCCAAAGATGACGTTCTTGACCAGGCCCACCAGCAGCAGCAGCAGTGTCAGCAGCATCAGCCCTGTCAGCAGACTCAGCAGCATCAGCAGGCTCAGCAGAATCAGCAGTGTCAGCAGACTCAACAGTGTCAGCAGACTCAGCAACATCAACAGTGCTTACAGCATCAGCAGTCTCAACAACATCAGCAGTGTCAGCACCATCACGGCAGCCAGCGTCAGCAACATCAGCAGTGTCAGCCGCGTCATCATAACCAGCCGCAACAGCAATACTGCGAGCAACATCACCGTCAGAAAGATGATCAGCAACACTCTTCTCAGCATCAACAACAGAAGTCTCCGCAACAGAAGTCTCCGCAACAGAAGTCTCCGCAACAGAAGTCTCCGCAACAGAAGTCTCCGCAACAGAAATTTCCGCAACAGAAGACTCAACAACAGAAAAACTACCACCATTTCCAACAGCACTACCATCACCAAGAATGTTGTCAGCCCAATGCCAAGATTCCTTGTGTGTGAACTTGTTTTCTTTCTTTCTTTCTTTTTTTTTACTGCTAAATTAATATTATTTCCTTTTTTAAAGACTATTTTTATTTTTTTCCTTTTTTTTCCTTTTTTTTCTTACCTTTTTTAAAGACTATTTTTATTTTTTTCCTTTTTTTTCCTTTTTTTCTTAAACGCCATGACTTTCATTCTTGCCCATTCTTCATTTTCATTTCGTTTCTTTTTCCCTCGTTTTTTCTTTCTGTCTTTTGCATTCCCTCCATCTTTTGTTCTATTAGTCTTTCACATCTATGTCTTTCTTTTTAGTTTAAATACGAAATGTTTTTTTTTCTTTTTTTAGATTAATTATCGCTTTATTATATATATATATATATATATATATATATATATATATATATATATATATATACATATATATATATATATACACATATATATATATATATATATATATATATATATATATATATATATATATATATATATATATATATATATGTATATACACATATTATTTTGCACTCGTTTTATTTTGCTGTAACTTTTCCATCATTAGTTATATCATACATTTGCAGATATGTGCTGTTACAGTCACCAGGGCCGCCAAAGTTAACTAGCGAAAAAAAGCAGAAAGTGTTTGTTAGATCAATATGTAACATAATTTCAGTGTATATATTTGTATATATATATATATATATATATATATATATATATATATATATGTATGTATCTATGTGTGTCTGTGTGTGTGTATGTATGTGTATATAT
>BOPN01000952.1:37500-40000 GCA_017312705.2 Penaeus japonicus
ATCAACTCCAACTGAACAAGGAGTTGATGCATTTTACATTTATATTTTGGAGGGGCTGGTGCTTTTAAACCAGGAGTTAATGCATTATGCCATAGATATGTAACATAATTTACGCCTATGTCCGATAGATTATTTGGTATGGACTAAATGCTATCATTATATATATATATATATATATATATATATATATATATATATATATATATATATACATACATACATACATATATATATATATATATATATATATATATATATATATATATATATATATATATATACATACATACATACATACATACATACATACATATATATATATATATATATATATATATATATATATATATATAAAAGTATATATATATACATATACATACATATATATATATATATATATATATAATTTCATTGTTTTTCTCATTATGTATGAAATTATTATTGCTTTAATCCTTATCAAAATTAGGTTTGTGTTAAACATTGAAATTTCTTATTTCCTATGCATTTGTACTCTCTCGTATTGCATTCCTTAGTGATAATTAATAAATTCTTTCAAGATTTAGCAACTTTTTTTTTCATCCTCTTAGTGGAACTTGGAGTTAAAGCGTTTTGCCAAAAAAGTATTATTAAAATGCTTTCTTTTATCTAAATTGGCAAATGTGGCAGTAAAGAATTGCAAGGTAAAATGCATCACAGAACGCATTAACTCCAAAAATGCGATTTTTATGAATTTGGTATCTGTGGAATCGTCATTTAAAGACGAATTTAATACAACCATCATGGTGTCTGAATGTCAATAAAGGTATGGTCAGTTTTGTATATCGATAACAATGATAGGAGTAAATATACATGCAGCCAAACCTTTAACATCGATTTTCTCAAAACATGGATTTTGGAGTTAATGCGTTCTGCCTTTTTGCTGCAGCACTATCCACTGTAATCAACCACTAAGGCTTGTCTTATTTACATACCATGAAAAGACCTTTAATTCAATAGAACAAGAAGTAATTGCAAATTCAGTGCGCGAGCAAGGAGCAAATGAACATATTGTAGGATGTCTTCAGAATTTCCATGCCAATGCAACGGTAACAATGAGACAAAATAAATAATTAAAGAGAGCAAAGGGAGTAAGACAAATAGAAGCAACATCTCTCAACCTGTGACAGGATTTTCAATGGGATAAGCTGGGAAAAAAAAAAAAAAATACATAGAAATGGAGAGCCTTTAAGCCATCTATGATTAGTGAGTTTTATAATTTTGTTTTCGAAAACGGTAAGTGATTTATATTCTCAGTGGCTTTTGTAGGAAGAGCTTGAAAATGAAAATGAATAAAATGAAAGCAATGTCCAACTGCAATATCCGATGTTAACGGGAGATGAGGAGATGAGAACCTTGAATAAATTGGTGAATATACGACCCAGGTACAAAATATTTAATGGAAAAGATTAGTAAAATTTACGTGGTGTTTGTAGGAAGAGCTTGGAAATGAAAATGAATAAAATGAAAGCAATGTCCAACTGCAATATTCGAAGTTAATGGGAGATGAGAAGATGAGAACCTTGAAGAAATTGGTGAATATACGACCTAGGTACAAACTACTTAATGGAAAAGATTAATAAAATTAACGAAAATGAAATAAAAAGACTTAGTACTAACGGATGGAAAACATTGTGAAAACAGACAGATCATGAAACTTTAAACTTTAAACATGAAAGTTTATAATCCTTTCGTACACCAATTTGCAGCGGATGGAACTTGGAAGCTAAACAAATACTTATTTAAGAACATAAAGAGCAACGTGAGGAATAACTGAGAAATACGTAAGAGTCAACGTGAAGAGAATAATAGACAAATGGCAGGCAATGGAAATTATAGAATAATAAAAACTGATGATTAAAGAATAAAAAATGCCGATAAAAGAACAAAATGCTGATAGAATAAAAAATTACGACAAAAAGTGATGATAAAATAACAATGAATAATGGTCAAAGAAAAAAAAAAATGTTTAAGGACAAAAAAATGACAATTAAAGAACAAAAAATGATGATACAAGAGCAAAAATAAAGATTAAAGAACACAAAAATACGATTAAAGAAAAACAACAACAACAAAAAACAGAAAAAAAAAGAAGATCCAAGAACAAAACATCAGATGACCTCAACACATAAGCACATGAGAGGGAGACATTTAGAGTATGAGTTTGACCAGCTGCGCCTCAAGAGATGGTGGACGTAGAAAACCAAATGGAAAGTAGAAAAAAAAAAAACAAATTGAAATAAGTGCAGGCGATACATGGCTGATACTATTGAGAGTCTTTGTTAGTAAGTGGACTTGCTTTGGCTAGAGATGATAATGATGTTTGTCCACGCTATATATATAAAAACACACAAACACACACACATATGTGTGTGTATATATATATATATATATATATATATATATATATATATATATATGTATGTATATATTATATATATATATATATATATATATATATATA
>BOPN01000952.1:110000-120000 GCA_017312705.2 Penaeus japonicus
CTCTCTCTCTCTCTTCCTCCAACTTTGTTTGTATTCCTTCCAGGTACTCACCTCCACAGCGTACATTTACCAAGAATTCTTAAGAAGTAATCTTTATCCTCAATAGGATCTTGTGATCCTGTCCCACTTCCTTTAGATGACAAGGGAAGCGGATATCTCTATAGCATCGAAATTCTAACCCTCAGTTGATTCCGAATCTTGATTAACTAATTTGAAAAAGAGAATATGCTAGATTGGTAATTTCTTAGCTTTTCGCTCGTTCACTCACTCACTCACCCACTCCCTCCCTCCCTCCCTCTCTCTCTCTCTCTCTCTCTCTCTCTCTCTCTCTCTCTCGTAATGATCAGCTCAACGAGACGATAATAACCTTTTCTTACACACATGATCTCTGTGTACGTGAAAACATAAAATCAGAGACAGGGTAGAAACCAAGAAACAACAACAAAGCGAGAGAGGGATTCAGTATAGTGGGAATCGGATTAAATTGCGTTACAGTGGATCGAATCTTATATCTTTTCAGTCGTGATTATATTGAGGTGATTAAGATTTGAATGATTGTTGATGTGATTGTTGATTTGATTGTTTCGATGAGTGATTGTTATGTTTTCATCTTTTTCGGGTTACAAGTTTTAGGGTTGTTGTTCGAAGAAGACGGGGAAGAAGAGAAGGAGGAGGAATAAGAGAAGGAATAAGAGTGGTAATTATGCTAACAAGAAAAGAAATATATATATATATATATATATATTTAAAGAAGATACAAACGAGTGAACAATAAAGGGGAGTTGATTTAGTCGAAGAGAAAGGGGCGAGATATAGCACATGACACAAAGGTAAATAGTGTAGAGGTAGTAATTCGTGCAGTAGTATCAACATAGAAGCAGATATAGAACATAGATCAATATGATAATTGTGCCAAAGGATAAAACAAATACAGTTTATAAAAAAAAAGAAAAACAACAACACACAACCACACCCCATAAACGCAGAGCATCAAAGCCACGCCGTCTAACAGGGCGGATGCGTCCGTAGATTTTCCACAAATAATGGACTCGTGACGTCAGGGAATCAGGCAGCCTGAAATCGTAAAAGTCTTCGAGATTGCTTACTAGAAGCCATGGAATATTTCAATACAGTCCATGTGATAAAGTTAATGTTTTTCTTTGTTTAATTCACATAACAGAATAAAAAGCCCATTTACTATATAAAGGAGTCCTGGTTTTTCAGATGCTGTCATGTGTGCGTGGGTATGTGTCTCTGATGATGATGATTCTGAATGATGCAATCATGATCAGAATCAATATCATGACAATAGTATTGATAATAACAACAATGATAATAATCAAATGACAACAACATCAACAATGATAATAATAATAACAATCATCACCATTAGTATAACACTATCATTGTGTCTACATCATACACTGTCGTGATTATTATCACCATACCTATCCTTTTCAATCACAATTTTCTTAGTCATTTAATACAATCATCATCACCTTCAGTATCATCACCAATCATCTCGTCATCACCAAAATTAGAAAGAAGAGAGAGGAAAATGATGAACTTGGCTCACAGCAGCGCACGGCCTGTTGGCCTGATATTGCAGCCAAAGAGTTGATGATGAGCCTATCATTTTTTTAATGGCAAAGTCCGGAGGTTCATCGTATGTGAGATTGCCTTCTTTTTCTTTTTTTTGCCGGAAAGAGGATCCATCTTGAAGTTGCCATATTGCCATGTTGCAGGGTGTCCCTTAGCTTTGGGATTTATGGTTTGACAACATGGCTGGATCGATATGACTTTTGGTCAATGTCTTTTCTGGTGTGTATTTCCAATTCGTCTTATCATTATTAAAAAAAATTAATCTATCTTACTTTGTCTCTATGTTCTTACTTTTATTTTTTGCTACGTTTGTCTATTTGTCTGTCCCTCTCTCCTCTCTGTCTATCCGTCTCTCTCTTTCTCTCTCCCTCTTCCCCTCTTTAGCCATTCCCCTTCTAACCCTCTCTCTCTTTCTCCCTCATTCCCCTTCCAGCCCTCTCTCTCTCTCCTTCATTCCCCTTCTAGCCCTCTCTCTCTCTCCCTCATAACCCTTCTAGTCCTCCCTCTCTCTCACTCTTCCCCTCTTCAGCCATTCCCCTTCTAGTCCTCTCTCTCTCTCCCTCATTCCCCTTCTAGCTCTCTCTCTCGCCCTCATTCTCCTCCTAGCCCTCTCTCTCTCTCTCTCTCTCTCTCATTCCCCTCCAAGCCCCCCCTCTCTCTCCCTCTTCCCCTCTTCAGCAATCCCCTTCTCGCCTTCTCTCTCTCTCCCTCATTCCCCTTCTAGCCCTCTCTCTCTCTCCCTCATTCCCCTCCTATCCCCCTCTCTCTCTCCCTCTCCCCCCCTCTCTTCTCTATCTCTCCCTCTTCCCTTCCAGCAATTTCATATTCCAGGTAAGAGTGACAACAGGCGTAATTTTATTTTCCGGGAGAAATATGATTGGTGGCAACCGCGTTACGTGAATATCAAATTTCAGGATTCAAATTTGGCGCTCATATGTGTAAAACTTATTTCTAAAGAGATTTCATTTCCTCTACAACATTACGGTGAAGTAGTAAGCTGTATTTTTCTTTACACTGTCTCTTGATATATTAGTTGATGTTTTTATTGCAAAGATGATGATAATGATCATGATTATAGCAATGATAACAATAATTGGTAATAGGGATTTGCATTACTGTTATCATTGTCTATATTTTAACATTGTTTCTTTCTTTTATTTTTTCCTCTTTATCTGCCTGTTTTTCTAACCAACATTATCATTATTGCTACTACATTGCTACTATTACAACATGAGAAATGCTACTACTACTACTATAGCTACAACTACTGCTACTGGTACTACCATAGCTACTACTACTGCTACTACTACTAAAAGTAACAATCATTATCCTTACAAAAGTATTTTCATTAGTATCATCATCATCATTATCATTATCTTTACTTCCATTACCTAATTACCTAGATCACATGGCAATTAACATAGTACCGTAACTAAACCTTTTGGAATACTGACGCAGGCAAGTTCTCGAAATATATCACACTTCACGTACGATTTGGAATATCGAAATTTCAGCTATATTCTTCAGCCTATTGACATATCATTAGAATACTGGTGACGATTGAAAGTACAAAAAGGAAGGTCAGTGTTCGAATTTTCGAGGTGATAATTATTCGACTACGAAGCTTTTGATATCATTAAGGAGGATAATTATTCTTTTTTTAATTTGTTTTCTAATTACATTTAACACTTTTTTTTGTTTTATATTTCTAGAGCTTTATTTTATTCATTTTCATTTTTCATTATTTATATAGATATTTGTATACATTCTTGACTTCAATTTATGTCTATAAGTGTTTCTTAATCTACGCACATACATATATAACAATACTTATAACAAACGAGTAATGATTTCGCTTTTTCGCGAAACGAAAAAGCTTAAAAAAACTAAAAAACAAAAAAAGAAAGAAAAGACAAACAAACACGAAGACTGATATTGAGCGATATGTCATAGCAACCAATCAAACATATCGCTAAAATTGGACCAATTAGTGATGGTTGCACTGTGAGAGCACCTGATTATCAACCATTAATCACTGGCAGACGGAACATGTATCATCTAAATGACAATTTGATGGTGATTTGATATGAATAGATTTCTTGATTAAACGTATCAATCTATCTTTTTTTCTTTTCTTTTCTTTAATAGGCCTATGGTGAAATTAATTATAGCGGTGACGGTTATCTGTGAAAAATACTTATAAAGACTTTATGATGATGCATAAATAATAATCATAGGGGAATTCTATAAATAGAATATCATATTATAATTGAATTAGATATATAATAGGGAGTCAAATAAAACGCTAAATAATCACAAAAAGTTCACATCACATTTATTCATATAAAAATACAAGGTAAATGCTTTCATTCACAGTATCAAGACATCCGATCTGTACATTTTTTATTTTGTTTTATTATTTTCTTAATCTAGGCAGGTGCATAAAGAAGAAAATAAATACTAAAGATATTAATAAGGGTAACTACAGATGAGATGCCCGTTTTCTTTGATGGTGTCGGGTTGTCTCGATCCGTGGGTTTTTGACTTCGTTTTTAGGAATTTTCAAAATTTTCTGTTTTATATATTTCAGTAACAGACAAACATGGAAAGTGGCAAAGCGATTATGATATGTTTTTCCCCTTTTTAGATTTATCAAAAAATTATGACAAGCCATCCAATCTAACCATTTACCAAAATATATTCTATATTAGTACAATCTAAAGATAAACACTATTTTTCTAAGTGTACATTAATTAACAAAAAGAGTTTAGTTTTCAAAATCTACATAGTTTACGAAGCCATAAGTTAAATTGATAAGATGATTTTTATATTTTCGTTTTGTTTTCACAAAAATGTGTTTGTATAACTGTAGTGTGGCTTTGGCATTTACTTCGACGTGGGTATTTAGAGGAAAAAAAAAACGAAGCAAAACATGCAGAAGCGACAAACCAAAAGTAATATATATATATATATATATATATATATATATATATATATATATATATATATATTCCTTTTACATTTCGATGACCGAGTTGTATCATTTTTACCTTCTAACCTTTTTATTTTATTTTGATGATGTTGCCAAAGAAGAGATTTGTTTATTTACTAATTAATTTATTTTTGATTCTTTGATTGTTCTTTCTTCTAAATTATGAAAGGTGATTTGTGATGAGTATGTATAGATTATGCGACTTTCTTTGAGTAACAAATTTGATACTTATCTCCAGAATGTAGGATCGTTCATCTAGACTATAATGATACTGTTAATACAAGAAATATTAACATAATTGATAATCATAAGTAAGATTGATGATGATAAGAAATGGAATTTAAATACACGCTAATAGCTTAAACATTAAAAATCATAAAAATCACTGACCATGTTTTCATCATGCAACAATTTACAATAAAAACTAGCAACGAGAACTGATGATATCAATTAATCATGTAAAAGGAAAGAACATTATTATCATTCTGTAATCATTAATAATTGTGTAATTATTTAGTAACGATGTCAAGAAATAAATATACAAACACAGGAAGAATATCATTTTTTTTTGTTTTTGTTTTTTTTTCTTATACAGGGTCCATTTTTCTTCCAAGTAAAATACATGTGGAAGCATAGTGGGTAAATAATCTTAATATAGATAAATACAAATTGCGACACACACACATATACAAACAAACAACACACAGGCACACACATACACACACAAACAAACAACACACAGGCGCACACACACACACACACACACACAAACAAACAACACACAGGCACACACACACAAACAAATAATACACATACCAAACAAACAACAAACAAATAACACACAGGCACACACACACGCACAAACACACACACACACAAACAAACAACACACAGGCACACCTACACACACACACACACACACACACACACACACACACAAACACACCCACCCACACACAAACAAACAACACACAGGCACACACATACACACACACTCAATTAAATGACAAAGGTTGATAGAGACAAGTCTCACGATTTCCAAAGGAAGGCATTTATGTGAATGATATGGCAAGATGATAATTTTATGCAATGATTTACTGACCTGTTACAGAATTATAAACTGGAGTTAGCTTTTTGTATGTCTGTTAAAATGGCTATTATAGCAGTTATTCACACGATATCTTTATCGATCCAGAATACACTCGCTACCTCACTCCCTTTCTCTCTTATTCTCTCTCTCTCTCTCTCTCTCGCTTGCAAATGATAATCCTATAAATACAAAGTTAATTCAGCTAACAAATAAACTAGATAAGCATATGGTATAAAGCCTCAGACACTAAACTAGAAATGGACACATGATACTTCTGTTCACTGAATCCTTCTCCTTTAGTTTTCTCCTTTCCATTTGACTCTCCGTAATCGCAGTCTTTCACTATGTTTTTCTTACGCACTTCATCCCATTAAGATCCACCTTCTCTCGTTATACTTATTTTTGTTAATACGTCACAGCCATATAGGAATAATGGGCATCTCTCACTATAAAGCACGGACGCCAAATACAAAGATAAAGTTACTGCAAAAAGCATAAAAAAAACAGACAAAATCTATATAGGAAAGGGAGAAAAAAAAAAAAAAAACACACGAACATACAAATGTTTGGTTCTCAGTGCGACAGCAAGGGTCGAAGGGTACGATGGGTCAGGTCACTTATAGTGAGAGAAGAAGGTCTTATAGTGAGAAAAGGAAATGTTTTCAGGCTTTACCTTTTTCGTTCCTTGTTCCTTGCTAATGTGACTTCACACCTCAGGAACCTCGGCGACGCGACAGGCATTAATTACAGGAGTGATTTTAAATTGATCATGATGTCAAGAGTGATATTAAAAGTCATACCGAATAGGGACTTTGGTTCAAGAGAGAGGAAAAAAAAGAAAAAGAAAAACCTTTATCAAAGAAGACCTGGAGTGATTATCAATAAGTACCCATCGGCTTCTTGGTTCGTAAATAATAACGGTAATAAAAATCCATATAAAGAGTATCGAAGAAGGATTTTAAATTCTATTTTCCGACCCTCTGATGTGTGTGTTCTGTCACCAATATAAACGGCATCCCATTAACGTCACCCAACTTTTGACGAAGCTTCAAAAGATTCTGAAGCAGTTTCGGAGTCGATTGAGAGTAAGCCTGTGACCTATATGATTTTTTTTCCCTTTCTCTCTCTCTCTCTCTCTCTCTCTCTCTCTCTCTCTCTCTCTCTCTCTCTCTCTCTCTCTCTCTCTCTCTCTCTCTCTCTCTCTCTCTCTCTCTCTACTACAATGATAAGCAGAGGTACATGACGATCCATCTGCCGGAGAGAGACCTTGAGGTAACCTGTATGAAGGTGGGTGGGTCCTGAAGAAAACAAAGGGAAGGTTCTCTTAAAAGGCTCAAACAGGGGGGACCTTGCTGCTCGATGGACAACACTGCTGGTGGTGCTGTTGCTGTTGTTGGTGCTGTTGTTGTTGCTGTTGTATTTGTTGTTGCATTTGTTGCTGTTGTTGCATTTGTTGTTGCTGTTGTTGCATTTGCTGTTGCTGCAGTTGTTGCTGGTGTTGCAGTTGTTGCTGGTGTTGCAGTTGTTGCTGTTGTTGCATTTGTTGTTGTTGGTGTTGCAGTTGTTGCTGGTGGCACTGGTCGAGGACGTCGTCTTTTGCGAAGGAGTACAGGTCGTCTTCAAGATTATCGTCCCCATCATCGAACCCGTACCTGAAGGAGAGGGGAGAGAAAATAGCGGGTTTATGAGTTGAGTTTCTTGGAAAAGGGACTGAGGATTCTTTCGCCATCGCTCTCTTTATACACACACACACACACACACACACACAGACATACACACACACACACAGACACACACACACAGACACACACACAGACACACATTTTATTAAGGGAATGCAGTTACTAAATGCGTATTAATTATGGGAAGTTGGAGGGGCTCATGTTACACCCCACTCATTAACTGGTAACCAAACTCTATGTAATTAAATATTTGATAATAACATTATTTTCTCTCCCTCCTCCTCCCTCTCTCTCTCTTACTCTCTCTCTCTCTCTCTCTCTCTCTCTCTCTCTCTCTCTCTCTCTCTCTCTCTCTCTCTATATAGATATATATATATATATACACACACACACACGCACACACATACACATATATAGACGCATATGTATGCATATACATATAACAAAAATGCTATAGTGTAAACAAAACAAACCGCCATGAAAAGAAAGCCAGACCGAAGTCATTTCGGTCGAGTGGATAATGTGATATTGTAGATGGACAGACTCCTCCAAGGCGCTGCACTCGTGAAATGTTTTGGATCCTTGTGAGGGATTATTCCATTAACGAAATGATAGATCACATTTTTACGTTTGAGGAAGAAGAAAAAAATGGATGGTCTAAGGCAGTTAAACCAAGTGCATTTGTAATTTTTTTTGTATTTTCTTTTTTTTTTTTTTTTGCTTTTACGAATTTCAAATTTTTTCCTTCTTCCTATTTATAAATATCTCACTGTTTTTCTGTCTTTGGTTTTGTGATAGAATGATCGTCCTATTGCAAAGTATCTAATATAATTTCATTCATAACCACAAATACAAATACACATACTCACATACTTGCTCAAATATTGATACTGACACACGCCTATGTGAAAAAATACATGAACACACATACAGCGGGGCGGGGGAAGAGGAGATTCACTTCCAAGCGACGAAGAAGAGGAAGGGAGAGGGGGGAGGGGGCGGGGGAGAGGAAGGGGAGACTCACTCCAGGCGACGAAGAAGAGAAAGAGAGAGGGGAGGGGGGGCGGGGGAGGGGAGGGAACACTCACTTCCAGGCCACGAAGAAGGCCCCGAGGACGGTGACGGCGCCGGCCAGGATGAGGCCGCAGGATGAGGAAGAGAGAGGGGGAGGGGGGGGGGGCGGGGGAGGGGAGGGGGACACTCACTTCCAGGCGACGAAGAAGGCCCCGAGGACGGTGGCGGCGCCGGCCAGGATGAGGCCGCAGGCGAGGGGCAGCGGCGGCGTGTGCATGGGGTGGCTGCCGCTCATGGGTCGGATGAGGATCACGTGGTAGAACACGGAGCCGGCGGTCAGCATGAGCACGCCCGCGAAGAAGCTCAGCAGGATGCAGTAGGCGCGCGACGTGGGCGCCATCTGCGAGGTGAACAGCCCTGTGTAGCGCAGCTGCCGCGACGCCTTGCCCGGCGCCTCCGACCGCGCCGCCGCCATCGCCGTCGCCGCTCGGCACCTGAGGCGAACACGAATTATATCATCATCAAATATGGAAATGCGAAAGCTATGGTTTGTTGATCGGCGACAGCGACGATCAGAACGCTGGTTGCTGTAAAATCACTACGAACACCTTTGATAACATAAATGATGATTAAAAAACTACAACGTGAAAATAACAATCATAAAATCGTGAAAAAAGACCGACAAAAAAAGAAAAGAAATATTTTATTGATAAAATAGTAAAAAAAGAAAAAGAGAAAAGGAAAAAAACACACAAGATAAAATAAAGGTGAATACAAAGGGGATTTCGAAACCGCCTTTGGTGTTTAATGCTTTTTGTTCTTCAAAACGGATTTCCATACCGACTATATATAAAGATCAACAACAAAACATCAAAGAAAAAATAGCAGAGAGAGAGAGAGAGAGAGAGAGAGAGAGAGAGAGAGAGAGAGAGAGAGAGAGAGAGAGAGAGAGAGAGAGAGAGAGAGAGAGAGAAAGAAAGCGAGGGAAAGCGAGAAGGAGAGAAAGACAGAAACAGAGAAATATACAGAGAAAGAGCAAAAGAAATCAGAAAAGAAAAGAAAAAAAAAAGGAAAAAAAAGATAAAAAAAAAAGATAATAAAAATGATGACAACACAAACAACAAAGAAAACACATATCACGATTAATCTAGAAAAGCAAATCCGATCCAGTCCAAGCAATTAATTAAATGCACTCCGCCATTACAATGAATCAAATGAAACCCCTTGTCCTTGTCCTTAACCGTCAGCATCATGCACAACAGGCATTTCATCAACGGATCTCGACCACTTTGCAAAGCCTGCATGACGGATTATGCGTGCCGAGAGGAGACTGAAATGGATAAAGGAAGTGAATAGAGGAAATGAATAAAGGAGGTGCATTGAGGAAATGGATAAAAGAAGTGAATGGTTGAAATGGATAACGGAGGTGAATAGAGGAAATGAATAAAGGAAGTGAATAGAGGAAATGATGAAAGGAGGTGAATAGAGGAAGTGAACCAAGGGGGTGAATAATGAAAGTGAATAAAGGAATAAAGGTATTGAATAAAGGGGATGAATTAAACAAAGGAATAGGAACAGGATGTTGATCAAATAAACTAATTAAGGAACTAAAGGAAGAAA
>BOPN01000952.1:145000-147500 GCA_017312705.2 Penaeus japonicus
AATAAACAGACCTGTGCGTATGTGTATCTACTATCAACACGCCAGTGTACGTGAAGCGAACAAAGAAGGAGACGATAACAGCGAGCCAAGAGCCATATGGAGAGAGGAGAGAAAGAGAAAGTAGGCCCTGGTCCGAGGTGCGTGACGGACCAATCAGAAAAGACGATGCAGTTCTTTGCTGGAGGGGACGCCATTACGCAGCACTCATAGAGGATGCAAATAGGGTACGGGATTCACCATACCCTATTCCCCGGCCTGCGTACCCTTTGGTGTCTACCTGAATGGGCACTCCTTCAAATGGATACGTTCGTAATCTCCTTGTTTCAGCCAGTAGGTCACATTTTCTTCCTACGCCTGGTTGCGTCTATTTTTTTTTTTTTTTTAAGGTTTTAATGTGTGTTGTGGGCGGCCTTTATAGTTAGTATAAGTGTAGGAGGTATACGTGTTAAGGCTAATGGCTGTTTTATTGTTCCGGAATGTGAGTCATTTATTTTAGCTTGAGAACCTGCTGAATCGCCTCGTATAGTGTTAGTATTCAGTGTCAAAGCAAGCCATAAAATACAGAGAAGCCAGCTGGACTAACGATGCTAATTATTCCACCCCCCCCCCCCAAATACCAACCTTCGCATCTGACTTGTAATTCCTTTGGTCTTGCTTTTCAATAGCAATCTATATTTACGCACAGTTAGCATCCTTGCATAAATTTAATGACTCATCAAGGCAACACAGATGGTTCCTCCTTACCCTTGCAGAATCCCAAGTCCAACCATGACTTCATTATTCGATAGGGTTCTCTGCATACACCGTGCGAGACGTGAATAATGAAGGCGCAAGGACGCAGCCTTGTCTCATGCCTGGAGTTCCGGGGATGAAAACTAATGTTTATCTTAAGGACTAAGGCATTTCGTCCGATTTCTTCGAATATCACTTAATCTACTTGACTTTCTCCTTGAATGAAGTAGTTATCCAGTATTATTACAAGGATACAGTTTCTTTTTTTGGCCGAGAGAGCTGGAGGACGTCACTTGATGCGTAAATCTAACCTTGCTGGTATGTGTAAGAAGTAAGTGACACTTTCCATGTTGTCTTCATATGTTGTTCCCATTACTAAGAACTATGCTGAATTCTTGACTACTGACACGTCTCCTCCCTTTCTCCGGCTCTCTCTCTCTCTCTCTCTCTCTCTCTCATTTCTATCCTCTCTCCCACACACCTTCATTCTCTCCTTCTATTTTCATCTCTCCTCCTGCTTCCATTCTCATCTCCTCCCCCTTTCTCTCTCACCATTTCCTTTCCTTCTGATCACCTCACCCTCACACCATCTCTATCTTACACCCTTCCCCGATCTCATCCTACTTCCCCCCCCCCTCCCCCTCCCTCCTTCCTTTCCCTCCACTCCCCCTCCCCCTTTCCTTTCCCTCCACTCACCCTCCCTCTTTACTTTCCCTGCACTCACCTCCGTCCTTCCTTTCCCTCCACTCACCCTCCCTCCTTCCCCTTCCCCCACTCACCCTCCCTCCTTCCTTTCCCTCCACTCATCCTCCCTCTTTCCTTTCCCTCCACTCACCTCCGTCCTTCCTTTCCCTCCACTAACCCTTCCTCCTTCCTTTCCCTTCACTCAGCCTCCCTCCTTCCTTTCCCTCCCACTCAGCCTTCCTACTTCCTTTCCCACCACTCATCCTCCCTCTTTCCTTTCCCTCTACTCATCCTTCCTACTTCCTTTCCCACCACTCACCCTTCCTCCTTCCTTTCCCTTCACTCAGCCTCCCTCCTTCCTTTCCCTCCCACTCAGCCTTCCTACTTCCTTTCCCTCGACTCACCCATCCTCCTTCCTTTCCCTCCACTCATCCTCCCTCTTTCCTTTCCCTCCACTCACCCTCCCTCCTTCCTTTCCCTCCACTCACCCTCCCTCCTTCCCCTTCCCCCACTCACCCTCCCTCCTTCCTTTCCCTCCACTCATCCTCCCTCTTTCCTTTCCCTCGACTCACTCTCCCTCCTTCCTTTCCCTTCACTCAGCCTCCCTCCTTCCTTTCCCTCCCACTCAGCCTTCCTCCTTCCTTTCCCTCGACTCATCCTCCCTCTTTCCTTTCCCTCCACTCACCCTTCCTCCTTCCTTTCCCTTCACTCAGCCTCCCTCCTTCCTTTCCCACCACTCATCCTCCCTCTTTCCTTTCCCTCGACTCACCCATCCCTCCTCTTCCTTTCCCCTCCACTCCCACCCTCCTCTCCTTTCTCTTTCTCCACCCACCCACCTCCTTCCTCTTCCTTCCTCTTCTTTCTCCTTCACCTCCTCGTAGTCCTCCTCCTTCCTTTCCCTCACACTCACCCTTCCTACTTCCTTTCCCACCACTCATCCTCTCTCTTTCCTTTCCCTCCACTCACCCATCCTCCTTCCTTTCCCTCGACTCACTCTCCCTTCTTCCCCGTCCCCCCCTACTCACCTTTTTTCCTTCCCCTTTCCCCCACTTCTTCCCTCCTTCCCCTTCCTCCCATTCGCCCC
>BOPN01000952.1:152500-155000 GCA_017312705.2 Penaeus japonicus
GACTCCCCTCTTCGCTCTCATGCCTCGCTGGCCTCTCTCTGCCTGACTCCTCTTTCGGCTCTCTGCCTGGCTCTCTGCCTGGACTCCTCTTCGGCTCTCTCTGCCTGACTCTCTTCGCTCTCTATGCCTGGCTCTCTCTGCCTGACTCTTCACTCTCTGCCTGGCTCTCTGCCTGGACTCTCTTCGCCTTCTGCCTGACTCTCTTCGCCCCCATGCCTGGCTCTCTGCCTGACTCTCTTTCGCTCTCTCTGCCTGACTCTCTTTCGCTCTCTCTGCCTGACTCTCTTTCGCTCTCTCTGCCTGGCTCTCTTTCGCTCTCTCTGCCTGGCTCTCTCTGCCTGGACCTCTTTTCGCTCTCTGCCGGTTCTCTGCCTGACTCTCTTTCGCTCTCTCTGCCTGACTCTCTCTTTCGCCTTCTGCCTGGCTCTCTCTGCCTGATCTCCTTTCTGCTCTTCTGCTCGACTCTCTTTCGCTCTCTATGCCTGGCTCTCTCTGCCTGACTCTCTTTCGCTCTCTCTGCCTGACTCTCTTTCGCTCTCTATGCCTGGCTCTCTCTGCCTGACTCTCTTTCGCTCTCTTCTGCCTGGCTCTCTTGCCTGACTCCTTTGCCTGACTCTTCGCTCTCTGCCTGACTTTCGCCTCTCTGCCTGACTCCTCTTCGCTCTCTCTGCCTGACCTCTTCGCCTCTCTCTGCCCGTGACTCTCTTTCGCTCTCTTCCTTCATTTATATATATATATATATATATATATATATATATATATATATATATATATATATATATATATATATATATATATATATATATATATGTATGTATATATATATGTGAAAAAGTATATATCTTGCAGTAGATGAATATCACACTAACGTTCACTTTCTTTAATACTCATGATCCTTTTGACTTACTTATTGATTACTTATGGAATTCATTTCAGGGAATGGGTAAGTCTGCCCTTAATGTGCTTGTCTGTCTTGATAAGATTAACAAAACTACGATACCCTTATTTGTATGGGAACTTTTAAAAGGTGAAGGGGATTGAAGGCGTGAGGAGGAGGGAGAGAAACAGCTGCTGACGAATGCTGACGGTTGGTTAGGTTCCTGATAGGGGTTGTAGGGACAAACATCTGTTGTTATTATTCACGCAGGATACGATGAAGTTTTTCTTTCTTTCTCTAAGATTTTTTTTCTATAAAGGAAGAGTTTGTTATAGCCATATCCCATAACATACACACATGTGTGTGTGTGTGTGTATATGTATATATATATATATATATATATATATATATATATATATATATATATATATATATATACATATATATATATATATATATATATATATATATATATATATATATATATATACATATACATATACACATATATATCTATAAATATGTCTGTGTGACACCCTACCTACCTACCTACCTCTCTATTTACCAGCGTCTGTGTACATCTATCTATCACTCTTTACATAACCATTTCAACAGAAGAAAACAAATAGAGAAAAAGTAAACATCACAAAAGGAATACAAAGATACTCACTGTGTGACGACGAAGAAGAAAACCTTCCGGGACCAAATACGAGCGTCCTGGTGAAAGGTGAAGAAAGTATACATCAGGAGGTGTTTATCTACGAAGCAATATCAGTGAGAATAAACGAAGATAAGACAGTTATGAATAAATTAACAAAGGAATGGATAGATGATGAAAGTGGTAATGGTAATCCTAAAAATAATTTTGATTTATTTATTTAAAATATATATATATATATATATATATATATATATATATATATATATATATATATATATATATATATATATATATATATATATATATAATTATATATATATATATATATATATATATATATATATATATATATATATATATATATATATTTATATATATATATATATATAAGACCCTTTGATTCCTTTATATTATATATATATATATATATATATATATATATATATATATATATATATATATATATATATATATGTCTATATATATATATATATATATATATATATATATATATATATATATATATATATTTATATATATATATATATATATAGGACTTTTTGACTTTAATATGTATATATATATATATATATATATAAGAGAGAGAGAGAGAGAGAGAGAGAGAGAGAGAGAGAGAGAGAGAGAGAGAGAGAGAGAGAGAGAGATCTACAGCTCAAACACCCTCTTCAAACACTAAAGCCAGTAGATTAAAGGCATTTTGACCCTTCCCTAAATTAAGTGATTTAACTGTCTTTATTACCCTTCTTATCTTAATTATGCACTTTCCTGTCCGTGTCCTCCTCTTCCTCCTCTTTCTTGTCTACGCCATCGCCATTTGATCCTTCTCCTTCTCTTCTTCTTTTTCCTCTTTCTCGTTTTATTATTTTTCTTTCTCTCTTCATCGAATATTCCTCCTTTTTTGTCTACTCCTTTCTTTCCCTCTCCTCCACCTTATCTTCCTT
>BOPN01000952.1:165000-175000 GCA_017312705.2 Penaeus japonicus
ATATATATATATATATATATACATATATATATATATATATATATATATATATATATATATATATATATATATATATATATATATATATATATGTATTTATATATATGCATATATATATATATATATATATATATATATATATATATATATATATATATATATATATACATATATATACATATATATATATATATATATACATATATATATATATATATATATACATATATATATATATATATATATATATATATATATATATATATATATATATATATAAAGAAAGAGAGAAGGAAAACCGTAAACAAAACGAGATTCTCTAAGGTGCGTGCTTCGAACAATCTCAACCTAGCTTCCAACATCGCACAAACAACCCTCAATGACCTCGGGAAATAAACCTTGATTCGAAACCTCTTTGTCATATTAAAGGCTAGGAATTATTCACTCGTGAATAATAATCCTGGAGAGTGTTATCGACGTGTTATTATAGTGATAATGACAAACACAATGATAATTATGTTAAAACGGAAGAAAAATTAGGATCACAGTAATAATATCCTAATAATATCCTATGGAATATGATAAATATAATCATCATAATCATGAAAATCATAATTACCATTAAACCGATAATACATGCATTACACTTTTACTCATTACCGTTGTCACCATTTTCGTTGTTATTGGTATCATAATACTCATTATTTCTAAGATATCCACTTAATATGTTTTTGTTATCACTATCATTATCGATAATCTCATCATTTCTAGTACTGTCATCGTCATTACTGCCATTAATGTCAATAGCGCTATTAATATCATCTTCTCTAATGATATTATTCTATTTCAAACATTGCTAACAATATATAAATTACTGTTCACATCACCATTATTTTTGTTCAGATTAGCATATCTATTATCATTAATAATGATCTCATTATTATCATTGTTATCAATTTTCATTATCACCAGTTATCATCACTATATCATTCTATCTATGATCATCCCTATCAGCATTATCTCAACTTTCATTTCCTTTTTGTGCCTTTGCAACCATCACTCTTTTCATGATTGGCATTTCCGGTCCTAACTTTCCGAGCCACTGTCATCATGCCCTCCTTCACGCACCGAATATAAAATGTAGTATAAGCCATGAAACTCCTATTACCAGAGAAGTTCTCGTCATATCTACCCACTTGCAATGTCATTTACAATAAACTTCCTGTGAATGTAGTCGGGCTAGTTTGATAAACCATACCCTTCTCCTAATTCGAATATAAAGTTCCATTTGAAATTCAAATAGTGCTACAGTTACAACTCCATTCGAATGCACAGGGTGTTTACAAAAGGAAATTCCCCACCCGGTGTGATGCTATCCAGGTGGAGCAAGCTGATTGGTCGAGGTTAGTCGAGTCTCGTTCGGTGATTGGCTGTAATGGTTGTTTGATGGCGTCAGCTGATTGGTTATTTAGATGTTATGTAAGCACGAGGGGGATAACTTGGTTATAAATATGTTGGTGTTTTTTTTATTTTTATGTTTCTCTGTCTCGCTTTTCTATCCCTATAGTTGATTTTCCTTTCTCCTTTTCTCTTATTCTCTCGCGATCATTAAACTCCGTTCGTCCAACTTTTATGATTTTTCGCCACATTTGCCCGCAAAATAAACTCGTTCAGACACGCGGTAACGAATTACAACCATAGAAAACGGGAATTCCGACAGCGGAGGCGAAAGCAATTTGCATCTTCCAAAAATATTTGTTTTGGTGCAATACACACACACATGAAAGTTCATTTCTATTTTTTCTCTCTCGTTGCAATAGCACCACCCCTCCCCCGTCCCCCCGCTCCCTCAAGCACACACCCCATGCACCCGGAAGCTAACATAAATACAGAAAATATTCTTTACACGTGAAGAAACACAGAGAGAAAAAGGTTAAAGGGAATAAGCATGAACGTGTGCACGTTGTGTACGTGCGTGTGTTTATATGTGTGTGTGTGTGTGTGTGTGTGTGTGTGTGTGTGTGTGTGTGTATGTGTTTGTATGTATGTGTGTGTGTGCGTGTGTGTGTGTGTGTGTGTGTGTGTGTGTGTGTGTGTGTGTGTGTGTGTGTGTGTGTGTGTGTGTGTGTGTGTGTGTGTCTGTGTGTAATAAGGATAAGAACAATAAGGAAGATAAGGATGATATTGATAATAATGAGAATGATAATTATAATCATGATGGTGATAATAAAATGATACAAAACGATAGCCATAATAATAATCATCATTATCATAGCAAACCTACTTACCATAAAGAGTAAAACAGACAAAAATAAAAGAAAAGAAAAAAAAAAAACGAAACCAATAAGAATGACAAAGAATAAGACTAAGAAATAAGAAGCTTATTCAGCGCGACGACCAAAGGTTCCCACGTGATTTTCCCCCCATAATGTAGTCAGCAATAGAAGTGAGGTGCGTTGATGGGAATAGGAAAGGGAGGAGGAGGAGGAGGAGGAGGAGGAAGAGTAGGAGGAGGACGAAGACGATGACGACGAGGACGAGGAAGAGCAAGAGGAGGAGAAGGAGGAGGAAGAGGACGAGGGGGGGAGGTGGTGGTGATAATGAAGGAGAAAGAGGAGGAGGGGGGTAGAAGGGTGAGGATGATAAGAAATTGGTAAAGGAGGAGGAGATAGAGGAAGACGAGGAGGAGAGAATGGGGGAAGAGGACTAGGAGGAAGGGGCGGAGGAGGAAATAGAAGAGGAGTGAGAGAGATGAGAAAAAAAAAAAAAAAAGAGGAGGGAGTGGACAGGAAAGAGGGAGAGGATAATGAAAAAGAAGAAGCGGAGAAGAAAGCCGTCGGAGAGAAGAGAAGGAGAAGGAGGAGGAAGATAAAAAGCGAAGAGAAGGAAAAAGGTAAAAAAAAAAAAGAAAAAAAATATTCGAATAGAAAAAGAAAGAAAGATATTGAGGAAGGGGGGGGAGGGAGGGAGGGGGAAGGGGAGGGTGAGGGAGGGTTCATGGCACTCTTGCAAGATTTGATGTTTCAGCAACTTGAAGATTTTCCCTTTCTTTTTCCTTCCCTTGTCTCCTTTTTTTGTTTTTTTTTGTTTCTTTTATCATTTTTTTTTATCTTTTTTTTTTTTTGGGGGGGGGGGGCGATGGTGATTAGATGTCATTTCCTATTGGAGAAAAAAGAAAGAAAGAAAGAGCAAAAAAAAAAAAAAAGGCTGTCGGGGGGAGGGGGAGGGGGGGAGGGGGAGGGGGTCGTCAGCAGATAGGAATTCTCGTGTTTCGGAATTTCACGTCGGAGGATGGCAGAGCGATGCGTCACTTCTGTATATCATTACGGTAAATCGGCGGTGGGAGAAAGGAGGGTCGATTATTTTTCTTCTTTCTACTTCTTCTAATATATTTTTTTCTCCATCATCATTTTCTATTCCTCCTCCTTCTTCTTCTTTTCTTTCTTCTTCTTGTTCTTTCTTCTTCTTGTTCTTATTTTCTTCTTTCTTCTTTTTCTCCTTTTACTTCACCATCTCCTACTTCTTCATCTTTCTCTTTCTTCTTCTTCTTCTTCTTCTTCTTTCTCTTTCTCCTTCTTCCCTTTATTATTCTGGAGCTCACATATGTACGTAGTTTAGCATATAAAAAGTATATTCACTTACATATACATGTACAGAGAGAGAGAGAGAGAGAGAGAGAGAGAGAGAGAGAGAGAGAGAGAGAGAGAGAGAGAGAGAGAGAGAGAGAGAGAGAGAGAGAGAGAGAGAGAGAGAGAGAGAGAGAGAGAGAGAGAGAGAGAGAGAGAGAGAGAGAGAGAGAGAGAGAGAGAGAGAGAGAGAGAGAGAGAGAGAGAGAGAGAGAGAGAGAGAGAGAGAGAGAGAGAGAGAGAGAGAGAGAGAGAGAGAGAGAGAGAGAGAGAGATTGAAAGAGAATGAAAGAGAGAGAGATAGAAAAGAGAGAGAGGGAGAGAAAGAGAGAGGGAAAGAGAGAGAGAGAGAGAGAGAGAGAGAGAGAGAGAGAGAGAGAGAGAGAGAGAGAGAGAGAGAGAGAGAGAGAGAGAGAGAGAGAGAGAGAGAGAGAGAGAGAGAGAGAGAGAGAGAGAGAGAGAGAGAGAGAGAGAGAGAGAGAGAGAGAGAGAGAGAGAAAGAGAGAGAGAGAGAGAGAGAGAGAGAGAGAGAGAGAGAGAGAGAGAGAGAGAGAGAGAGAGAGAGAGAGAGAGAGAGAGAGAGAGAGAGCAGCAACATTCAGTACATATGATCTGAAGTGAACCAGCATATCGAAACCTATGAAATGGTAAATTATATTTGCATATAGAGTTTGATCGCAATCCGTGGGGAGAGAGATAAATACAGATAGATAGATTGATAGATAGATATATAAACGGAGAGATAGATAGATAGATAGATCGACATAAACAAATATATTTTTAAGTTGATGGAGAAAAAAAGATAGATAGATGGAAAGAGAGAGAGAGAGAGAGAGAGAGAGAGAGAGAGAGAGAGAGAGAGAGAGAGAGAGAGAGAGAGAGAGAGAGAGAGAGAGAGAGAGAGAGAGAGAGATAAACACAAATAGACAGATACATTAGTCGATATATAAAGAAAAAAAGAGAGAAACAGAGACAGTGAGCTAGATAGATACAAAATAGACAGATATACAGAGAAAGAGACCGAGAGGCAGACACACAGACAGATACACACAGACACACAGACAGACACATACACACACAGACAGAAACACACATACAGACACACAGACAGACACACAGACACACACACACATACAAACATACTGACAGACAGACCCACTGAAACACATACTGACAGATAGACAGACACAAAGACAGACAGACAAACAAAACAAACAAACAAACAGACACACACACACACACACACACAGACAAGCATATGAACAGCCAGACACACAGACAGACAAATAGTGTTAAACAAAACAATTACACGGATGAATAAAAAAGAGGGAAAGAAGAAATAACAACGGGAACACAAACAGGGATAATGTGTGGAGGAGAGAGAGAGATGTGATAAGAAAGAAAAGGAAAACGTGCTAGTAAAAAGGAACTTGTATGAAGAGAAGATAACAATAATAAAGGAATAATAATATCAATAATAGGTGATAATAATATAACGAAAATAAGCGATAAATAAGGGTGATAATGATTTGACAAGAAGGTGAAAACAATTTAACAAAAATAAAGCGAAAAAAGGGTGATAACAATGGCGATAATAAGAAAACAAGAAGAGGAAAATGTAGGATAAGAACGAAAGAGGAAAAAGGGGAACAACAGAATAACAAAACTAAATATAGCAAAATAACAATTATGATAATAATGATAATATTCGTAACAATAACGATAATGCTACTGATGATGATAATGATAATATTCATAATGATGATGATAATGATGATCATAGCAATAATAATGATTAATTTTTCAATCATTAGAGAATAATAATAATCTAGATCTAAAGGGGAAAAGGATGACCTTATTTGGTGCATACAAATACATGGACATACATACACACATGTCTATGTTAATTACATCTTTGATATACAGATATTTATAAATCCCTTTATATGCTTTATATCTACAAGCATATGTGTATCTATGTTAATTCATGCATGCACATGACTATAACTCGATATTCTTATTTTTGGCTCATATTTTCCTGAACTGTTTTATGCATGGGAAAGTGCGTTTCTACATGTGGGTGACTTCGAGTGCCTACATTCAAAAAGACGCTCTGACCGTATTTACGATTAAGTATTTGCATTCATTTCCGTGAATGGGATCGAATGTGTACATTTTAAAATAAGCAATGTAAATTTTTACGTGTATTTATATTCTTGTTTTTACGTGTGAGTATCTGTATGTGTATGGCCATGGGTGTGCTCTTTCCAAAGCACCCAGTGATCGCATTTACGAGTAAGTATTTATTATTTTTATTTATGTTTGATAGAATTTTAAGGTGTATGTATATATAGACTCAAGTGTGTGTATCCCAAAGTACAAAATTATCGTATTTAAGTGTAAGAATTCTCCCTTTTCAATGGTATGAGTACGAGTGTGTACATTCCTAAACAACGATTCCATATAAATATTTACATCTATACAATGTAAATATTTATCTATTTGTCTTTTCTTATAAACTTCACCCCAGACACTCGAAAATGGAACGCATTGACTTTTGCAAACGGCTTAAGATTTTAATTAAGGTGATAGATCTGAAAACAAAGGCGAAAGTCATACGCCTAATGCATTCCATTCAGTATCCTTGCCTATTATGGAGTAAATTCAAAAGAAACAGAAAGAAAGAAGAAAGAAGAGAGAGAGAGAGAGAGAGAGAGAGAGAGAGAGAGAGAGAGAGAGAGAGATTGAGAGACACAGACTGACAGATAGACAGAGATACAAGGAGAAAGAGAGAAAAAAATAGAAGGAGAGAGAGGAGGGGGAGGCTAGGAAATAATAATTTGAAAATGAAGAAGTATTAGTAGAAGAAAAGGAAGAAGAAGAAGAAAAAAAAGAAAAGGTAGAAAAAGAAAAGGAAGAAAAAGAAGAAGAAAACAAAAGACAGGAAAAGAAGAAGAAAAAAAAAAAGAAAAAGGAAGGAAAATTCAAATAGAAAAATAGAGGAAAAGAAGAGAGAAAAATAAATCAATAAAGGAGAAAAGGAGACAAGATAAAGAAAAAATAAGTTTAAGAGGGAGAAAAAGGAAAAGAGGAAAAGAAGTTTAAGATGAAGAAGAAAAAGGGAAGAGATAGAAAAAGAGAAGAAGGAAAGGGAAAAAGGAAAAAAGAAGGGGAAGAAGAAGAGGGAAAGAAGAAGAGGAAGGAGAAGTAGGCGAAGAAGAGGGAAAGAAGAAGAAGAAGAAGAAGAAGACAAAAAAGAGGAGGAGGAAGGTGAAGAAGAAGATAAGAAAGAAAAAGAGGAAGAAGAACAACAAGAACAAGAAAGAAAAAAAAAAAAAGGAAGACAAAGATGAAGAAGAAGAAAAGGAAGACAAAGAAGAAGAAGTAAAGAAGCCAATACCGCAAACAGGCCAAAACCTCCAAAAAGGTAAAAATGTAAAACAAATTCTCCTTTGTTGCTTTATTCATGACTCACCAAACCTGTGATGGATAGCTTCTGTATAAGGGAGACGTGGAAATTATTCGTTTTTCCTTTTCCCTTTGAATATTTAAAAAGTTGCCGCGTATTTTGGGTCTCGTTGCTGCTGACTGAGGGTTATGCGGGGCAGAAGGGTTATTTGTTATGGACTGAGTTTAGGATTTTTATGTTTTTTTTCGATTTTTTTTTTTTTTTTTTTTTTTTTTTTTTTTGTGTGTGTGTGTGTGTGTGTGTGTGTGTGTGTGTGTGTGTGTGTGTGTGTGTGTAGATATGGAGATGTAAGGAATCGCTCCGTTCTTTGTTCCTCCCTGCGGACACACCCACAATCTCTGGCTTCCACAGAAGGCGACTTGACCTTTTTTTTTTTTTTTTTGCATTTTTCTTATGTTTCTGTCATGTTTTTATTTCCTCCTGCCATGCTCTTGTCTGTTTTTAGTTTGCTTGTGCTTTTGTTTTAGATTGCCTTACCAGACGTTTTCTTTGTTTTTTTTATACTTTTGTTTTACCGAGTCTGTTTTTGCTTATATCTCGTATTTGATTGATTTTATTGAGCTTTATTATCTTACCGGTTTACTGCAATTAAATTTCAGTTTGTATTTATTATTTTACGTGACCTGTGACGTCATCAAGTTTCTATATATAACCCGAGCTACAACCAAATACAGTCAGTCTATAGCAGTCAGCGGTTGTTTTGTTGCCCTTTTTTCTACCTGACACATCGGTTGCCAGATCCTAACATTTCATTATTATTAGGAACCGTGCGTGATTTCTTTTTACATATACAAATCTTGACAATGATTTTTTTTGTGTGATTTTATAGTTTTCCTTTTTTTTCTTTTTTTTTTCTTTTTTTTTTACTTCTTATTTATCGTCCCCTCAGGATTTGCTGTGCTTGGTTTTAACTTTCGTTCTTTGCCTTTTAGTTATAGTTTTTGAGCTTCGCCATTGTTTTGTTTTTACTGCAATGTAACTTGTTCCTTTTATGGCCTTTTGCCAGAGGATTATTTTAGATCCTCTATCGTTTTAGTTAGTTTTTAAAGTAAGCCCTTAGCTTAACAATTCCCTTTGAAGCTGTTTTTATTTCCATGGCAGTTTGACGTAAGTTTAGGATTTCTTTAACCTGTTTAACCTTTTATTTTCTCTATCTATTAGTGTTTTAAGTGTCAAGTGTTTTAGTTGACATCTTATTTAACGGAAGATAGGCTAAACGTTAAGGAGGTATATACTGGAACTTCCCCAATCTGTTTTTATTCAGATTCCCTCCTGCCACGTTACCTATTTTCGAGGGGATCTGATTGCAAGGGTCTGTTCAAGTTCATACTTGCATTCCATTTTGCAAGCTTCAGGGATGGGGGTTGGTAGTGCGGGGTCCCTGGCATACAATAGATACACTACAAAGATATAGTAAAAAAGAGGGAGATAGGTATGTACGTATGTTAGTGTATAAACACACACACTCACACGTCAACATGGTCTTGATACCGAGGTCAGCGTGTTGGCTAGACATTTTTGACCCTCTGAAGCCAAAACAAGTTCAAACTCGTCTCAGCTGGGAATGAGTGACTCAAAAAAAAAAAAAAAAAAAAAAAAAAAAAAAAAAAAAAAAAAAAAAAAAAAAAAAAAATCCCAACTGACAATCACCATTTGTGTGTGAATATTAGTTACATCTATCTGTCTATCTATTTATAGATTTATTCGTCTATCTATACATCTATTTGTTTATATATGTTCATCGATTTATCTATCTATCTAGTTATTCCTCTATCTATCGATTTATTTAAGTATCATATTTTCTATATTGGTCTGTTTCTTGTTATATTCATTTCTATATTTATTTACATATGAACAGAGTTCATAGCGACAAATGTAGAAGAAAGGTACGAATGAGACTGAATATCTAAACACGCAAGAGATGTAATACATCTCTTGCGTGTTTAGATATTCAGTCACATTCATACCTTTCTTTATTTACATATCTATCAATTGCCTCTCTCCCTCTCTTTCTATTCATCTACCTGTCTGTCATCTCTATCTATCTATCGATCCAATTTATATATCTATTCATCTACCAACAGAATGATATGAAAAGTAATGTTACTTACAGCGATTGACACTTCACAGTTGGAATCAGAAATCTGAAATTAGATTATCTATATTAGATATACTGATACAGATGAATTTCCATCTCTAGTTGCAAAACACATACACACACACACAGAAAAAAGAAAAAGGAAAGAAAGAAAGAAAGAAAAGAAAAAAAAAGAGAAAAAAATATATATACATATAATACATACATATATATATATATATATATATATATATATATATACATATATATATATATATATATATATATATATATATATATATGTATATATATATATATATATATATATATATATATATACATATATATATATATATAGAGAGAGAGAGAGAGAGAGAGAGAGAGGGGGAGAGAGAGAGAGAGAGAGAGAGAGAGAGAGAGAGAGAGAGAGAGAGAAAGAGAGAGAGAGAGAGAGCAAAAGAGAACGAGAGAGAGCGATAGAGAGAGAGAGCAAAAGAGAACGAGAGAGAGATAGAGATAGAGAGGTGGGAGAGACAGTAGAAGAAAGAAAAAGATTGGAAGATGGAGAAAGAGAGAGAGAGAGAGAGAGAGAGAGAGAGAGAGAGAGAGAGAGAGAGAGAGAGAGAGAGAAAGAGAGAAAAATAACAACAGACAGATAGATTGATAAATAAATAAATTTAAAAAAAGATAAAAAAGAGAGACACAGATAGAGACAGGATAAACCGACTGCAAAAAATACAAACACAAACAAACGCATAAACAAAACAAACACAGAACGAAGAATGAACTTGAGCAAACACAGAAGGAAAACTCCGAAACAGGCATACC
>BOPN01000952.1:190000-192500 GCA_017312705.2 Penaeus japonicus
CTGTTGTAGTTTCTGTGTGTGTGTCTCTCTCTCTTTCTGTCGTTTTCTCTGTCTCTATATCTATCCCTCCCTCCTTCTCTCTTTCCCTCCTTCCCTCCTTCCCTCCCTCCCTCCTTCCCTCCCTCCCCCTCCCTCCCTCCCTCCCTCCTTCCCTCCTTCCCTCCCTCCCTCCCTCCTTCCCTCCCTCCCTCCTTCCCTCCCTCCCTCCTTCCCTCCCCCCTCCCCTCTCATCTCTCTCTCTTCCTCCCCTCTCTCCTACCCCTCCCCTGCTCTCTCTCTCTCTCTCTCTCTCTCTCTCTCTCTCCTTTCCCATCGAGAAGCGACATAATCACAAAAAGAAAAGAAAAAGAAGACGATACATTTTGACACATATTCACTCGCTTTCCTCCGAAATGTCTTGCGAATTTCCTTAGAGATTGGATTCTGCTTGTTGATCGCGGGGAAACACGCACGCGATATTAGGAGAGATGGTGAGGATGGTGACGAGGATGGTGGTGATAGTGCGGGTGAGGGTGAGGGTGAGGATAAGGGGAGATGATGTTGATAGCGGTTGTGGTGATAGTAGTGCTGAGGGTTATGATGATGGTGATAATGGTGGGGGTGATGGTGGTGATGGTAAGGATGATGATGATGATTGTGATGATGGCTAAGGGTGAGAATGATGGTGATGAGGATGGTGGCGATGGTGAGTGAGGGTTAGGATGGCGGTGGTGATGTTGGTCGTAGTGATGGTGGTAGTGGGTGAGGGGGATGATGGTGATGAGGATAGTGATAATGGTAGTGGTGATGGTGAGGATGAAGAGAAGATGATATGGCAGCGGTGATGGTGTTGAAGGTTTTTATGGTGGTGAGGGCAGTGGAGGGTGAGGAAGAAGAAGGAGAAGAGAATGAGCAAGAGGCGTAGATGGAGGGGGAGGAAGAAGAGAAAAGGGAGGAGGAAGAGGAAGAAAAACAATAAGAAGAGAAACAGGAGGTGGAGGGAGAAAGAGAAGAGAAGAAGTAGGAGGAGGTGGGTAAAAAGTAGTAAAAATAATAATAATAAAAACAAATAATGATTATAAAAATATAAATAAAGAAAATAAAATGATAATGACAACAAAAACAAATAGAGAAATGAACAAATCAATATCAACAATTACGATAACAACAGCAAATAATAATAACCGCAAATGACAATTTTGACGCAACAACACCAATAATAACACTAAACGTAGCTTATCAGGAAGCAAGGGAGATCACATGCGTGTGTTGCTTATTAATGACACACAATCATGAGCCTTTTAATAAACACTGACTTTGTTTATGTTTACGTGCATTATTTCTTGAGGTTGTTTTGTGTTTGCTTTTGTGTTCTGATTTACACACATACACACACACACATGCACGTACAATGTATACACACATACACACACGCAAACACACACACACACACACACACACACACACACACACACACACACACACATATATATATATATATATATNCACACACACACACACACACACACACACACACACACACACACACACACACACACACATATATATATATATATATATATATATATATATATACATATATATATTTGTGGGTGTGTATATATATATATGCATGTATCTATGTAGGTAGGTAGATAGATATGTAGCTAGCTAGGCATGTATGTATATATGTTTTTGTATGCCTGTGCGATCACATATACGCAATTGCCATAATCATCATGCACAGCATGACAGTTAATTACTGATAGAAGCATATTTGCCATTGAATTGACCAGCCAGACATTAGCTCCTGAAACACATATAACATTTTGCATGATTATAAATACACAAATCGTTTAGATAAATTCCGTAGAGGGTAAAACAGACGAGATAAACACAATTCAGTCGTACCAACCCTCCCGACCACAAGTCAGGCCGACCAACATTCTCGGATGGAGCGCAGGCGTCTCAAGTTGTGACCAAGTGGCTTCATTACCACATAACCTTCAGCTTCTTCCTCTTCCTTTTTCACCAATTCCTTTTCTTGTCTTTTTCTGTTTTCTTGTTTAAGCTTCTCGTTAATTCTTTGCTTCTTTTGCATTACCGTCTCGTATATCTACCTATTCTTCTTCGTATTTTCTCATTCTTATTTTTTTCTTCTTATCTTTGGCTATCCTCATTTTTGTAATTCCTTTCTGTCTCTGCCAATTCTTATTATCATTTTCTTGTCCATCCAGCTGTTTATTCTTTCTGTTCTTTATTCATTCTCTTCTCTTTGCATATTTTTTTAGATTGTTATTTTCTGTCTTTGTGTGTTTTTCTCATTTTCTTCCTCTAGAAATTGGGATGAATAGATAGATAGATAGACGGATCGATAGATACAAAGATAAGTAATGTTACATAGGTAGCCAGATAAACAGACAAAAAGAAAGATAAGTAGATAGATAAATAGATAAAGGAAATGATACAAAAAATACCCATCTTTCCCTCAACTACGCCCACTTTATCGCCGCCCACCTAC
>BOPN01000952.1:197500-202406 GCA_017312705.2 Penaeus japonicus
AATTACTTATTTACTCCACTTTTTTTTTTATCTATTTATCTTTTTTAGAAGCTGTGGTTGTGAATGTAAAGGTCAGAGAAATTTGAAATAGTGATTGCATTAGAAGAACATTCACCAAAGAACTGTGCTTTTCCACTGATCAAACATAGGTCAGTTTGCCTCCATCTTCGGCGACGTAAACATAATTTACGTCTAGAGTGTTTACCCTTTCTCGCCTTTCTCTTCTACTTTACTTTTTTGTCTATACCTATTTTTATCTTTTGCTCTGCCTTCCCTCTCTCTCTCTCTCTCTCTCTCTCTCTCTCTCTCTCTCTCTCTCTCTCTCTCTCTCTCTCTCTCTCTCTCCTTCTCCCTCTCTACCTCTACCTTTTTCCATCCTCCTCTCTCTCTCTCTCTCTCTCTCTCTCTCTCTCTCTCTCTACATCTCTTCCTATACTTTCTTCCATCCCCCCCCCTTCTCTCTCTCTTTCTCTCTCTCTCTCTACCTCCCTTCCTACACCTTCATCCATCCCTCCTCTCTCTCTATTTCCTTCTCCCTCCCATCCTACACCTTCATCCATCCCTCCTCCCTCTCTCTCCATCTTACCCACCTCCTCCATTTTGCTAACTCCATCATATTTCCCAGTTTCCACTGCCTTTTCCACCTGGGAACTTTCACACAATCCATCGTCTTTCCATCATTCTCCATCACAGCGGAGAAACTGCCGGAGAAATGAGGTGCCAGGATACAATTGTTACCTTTGTCGCGCGGGACATTAAATAAGATGGAGAGGCAGAGGAAGAAATTCACATTGATAGGAACGGCTCTTACGGGGGGTTGTTGATAATGGCAATAGGGTTGATTATATTTCATGATGATGGGGATGGTAGTGGTGGTGATGTCGGTGATGATGATGATGATAATGATGATGATAATAATGAAAAGGATGGCCAGCATCCACAAAGACCAGGAGCACAAAAACACAATTTGCTGTAACTCGAAAAATCCCACTTTCGCACACGCACACAAACACACAACAAACAATGCCGTCACAGTCAGAACAAACGTAAAGGTTCTCGACTGTTGACATAAACTCTACTAAGAGAGAGAGAGAGAGAGAGAGAGAGAGAGAGAGAGAGAGAGAGAGAGAGAGAGAGAGAGAGAGAGAGAGAGAGAGAGAGAGAGAGAGAGAGAGATACTGAAAGAGAGGAGAAGAGAAAAAAAGAAGAGAAGAAATGAGAGAGAAAAAAGAGGTAGAGAAGAGAAGATTGAAATGAAGAGAGAGAGAGATAAAGAATACAATCAAAGAGGAAAAAGACAAGCATTCGCGCCGTATTTACATTTGAATTAAGGAAGGTTTTCATCTTGTTTCATCATCAACCTCTGGACTTTTCTCCTTGTGTTTATTGATGGCTGAGGGGATGGTGGTGATGATGGTGATGAAGATGGCGGTGTTGATGATGATGGTGGTGATGATGGTGATGAAGATAGTGGTGTTGATGATGATGATGGTATTGGTGGTGATGAAGATGGTGGTGTTGATGGTGATGAAGATAATGGTGTTGATGATGATGGTGTTGATGGTGATGAAGATGGTGGTGTTGATGATGATGGTAGTGTTGATGGTGGTGATGATGATGATGAAGGTGTTGATGGCAGTGATGATGGTGTTGATGGTGATGATAATGAAGATGACGATGACTATAACAACAACAGCTGCAACAATAACTACTACAGAAACACCAATATTAATATCAATAACAATAACATCAATAAGAACAATAATCGTAATAAAAGAAAATAAAAAATGTCAACACCAGTGGCAAGAATAACACCACCACCATCACCATCACCTTGGCAAACAATACGCTCACCATATCCCTTGACCCTCTCCCCTCCTACCTCTCCTCTAACCCCTCCTCTCCCACCTGTACCCCCTCCACCCCCTCCCCTCCTAGCCCCTGATACCCTCTTCCCCTCCTATCCCTATCTCTTATATCCTTCTCTCCTCCCACTTGTATCCTCTCTACCCCCTCTCCTCTCATCCGTACTCCATCCCCTACCACCCCAATCCCTCCCACTTAAACCCCTAACACTCCCACCTACACCACCTCTACCACCTCCAACCCCCGTTCCCCTTCCTACCCCCTCCACAACCCTACAACCTAACCCCCCTCCCCCTTCACAAATCCACTTCACTACCCCCCCCCCCCCTTTCCTCACCTCTCCCAAATCCACACCCACTAACCCCCATCCCAAATCCACCCCTGCAAACCCAGGGGTTTTGTGGGTTAGAAGGATTCTAACCCACAAAACCCCTCCACCCCCTTAACCCCCCCCACACCCCTTCACCCCCCTCCCCGCCCCCCTTTCTTCTGAGCCAAAGATCTGGGTCTCAATACATACCAATGTCGCGTCCCGGCCAGACTGCCTCTCACGCGACACCCTGTCATAACAAACGGATCTCCAGTCGCTTCGGGGAATATCAAGGGACGAGAAACTTTCCCTCTGTGGCTGTGATTTCTCTGGGTCTTCTTTTGTATCTATTTTTTTATTTTGTTTGTGAATTTATCTGCTTGTCTGTCTATTTAACTTATCTGTCTATCTATTTATTTTACTTATCTGTTTGTCTATTTATTTATCTTTCTGTGTATTTACTTACATGTCTGTCTATTCACTTATCTGTCTGTCTATTTACTTATTTGATATCTAAATACTTATCTGTCTGTATGTCTATTTACTTATTTTCTGTCTAGTTACTTGTCTGTCTGTCCATTTACTTATCTGTCTGTCTATGTACTTATCTGCCTGTCTGTCTAATTACTTATTTTTTGTTTAGTTACTTATCTGTTTGTCTATTTACTTATCCATCTGTCTATGTACTTATTAGTCTGTCTGTCTGTCTATTTATCTTTCTGTCTGTCTATGTACTTATCTTTTTGTCAGTCTATCTACTTATCTTTCTGTCTGTCTATCTACTAATCTTTCTGTCTATCTACTTATCTTTCTGTTTGTCTATCTACCTATCTTTCTGTCTAACTACTTATCTTTCTGTCTGTCTATCTACTTATCATTCTGTTTGTCTATCTACTCATCTTTCTGTCTATTCATTTATCTTTCTACCTATCTACTTATCATTCTGTTTGTCTATCTACTCATCTTTCTGTCTATCTATTTATCTTTCTACCTATCTACTTTTCATTCTGTCTGTCTATCTACTAATCTTTCTGTCTGACTACTTATCTTTCTGTCTGTCTATCTACTTATCATTCTGTTTGTCTATCTACTCATCTTTCTGTCTATCTATTCATCTTTCTGCCTATCTACTTATCTTTCTGTCTTTCTATCTAATTATCTTTCTGTATCTTTTTACCGATTTATGTACATAAGTATATATGGACATATCTATTTTGTATGGAGCGATTCATTTTATCTATCGAGTCAATAACTTGTATGTTTGTTTGCTTCTCTCTCTCTCTCTCTCTCTCTCTCTCTCTCTCTCTCTCTCTCTCTCTCTCTCTCTCTCTCTCTCTCTCTCTCTCTTCTCTCTCCCTCTCTCTCTCCCTCTCCCTCTTTCACCTCCCTCCCACCCTATACTTTCCCTCTTCCTCTCTCTCTCTCTCTCTCTCTTTCTCTCTCTCTCTCTACCTCTCCCTCTTTCACCTCCCTCCCACCCTATACTTTCCCTCTTCCTCTCTCCTTCCCACCCAATAATCAAAAGAGGATAGACACCTATTACCATATACGACAACCTATAATTTTCAACACAAGCGCCATTCAACATCGTTTTAACCCGTACGACACCGACCACATGTTATATTGCGAACTTAATATTCTCATCTTGCAAGAGAAGCCTGACAACCATCCACAACTAGACATGCAAGTGGCCATGCGAATGAGTAAAGGAACACATGCAAATAACTGACGTCAGCGAAGTGCATGACGGCCACAAGAGTGACTTCCAAGGCGAAGGAAGTCGTTTCCCTTGACGGTGCTTGGCCTTCCGTTGCATCCTCTTCTTCCTCCTCTTTTTCTAGGTCTTCTTCTCTCTCTTCTGCCCTCTTTTATTTATTCATTTATTTTTGAATCTCTTTTTTTTTTTTTTTCTTCAAAATCCTTTTTGTTTTTCTTTTTTTTTTTTTTCTTTCTCTCTCTCTCTCTCTCTCTCTCTCTCTCTCTCTCTCTCTCTCTCTCTCTCTCTCTCTCTCTCTCTCTCTCTCTCTCTCTTTCTCTTTTTCTCTCTTTCTCTCTTTCTCTCTCTCTACCTCTGTCTTTCCTTCTATCTTTCTCCTTTTTCCTTCTATCATATAATTTTATTCCATTATCATTGGTTGATATAAGCTAATTTCTTTCAAATGGTTTTCATAATCATTATTCTAAATGCTGAATAATCATCTGATTATCTTTTACACATTATTTATAAATTTCACCTTGAAAGCAACAATAACAACATAAACAGAGATGAAGATACTAATAATGATTCTAGCAATTCTAACTAATGCTAGAATTATTGCTAATGTTAAACTTAATATTGGCGATGATGCCAACACTAGTTCTAATATCGATATCGGTATTATTATTAATACTCGACTAAGACTGATACTAATACTGGGACTAATGCCAATACTACTGAATTACTAAGGAAATTACTAAGGAAACAACTACTTAAAGATTTTCAGGATCGAATTAAGAAAAAGCAAACTCTTAATTTCCCTTACCTTTCTTTTTCCTTTTCTTTTTCTTTCGTTCACAAAGCCAAAGTCGTTTCTGAAACAAACAAACAAAAATCTGAATTATTCCCTGTGCTTGGCACAATACAAACAAACGAAGAAAAATCAACATAATCATGACAGCAACAATACACAAACAATAACAACAATGCCATTAACAATGATAATACCCCAAGCTTCCTGTAACGAGGCAAGT
>BOPN01000952.1:211978-220676 GCA_017312705.2 Penaeus japonicus
AGAGGGAGAGAGAGAGAGAGACGGAGAGAGAGAGAGAAAGAGAGAGAGAAAAAGAGAGAGAAAGAAAGAGAGAGAGAAAGAGAGTGAGAGAGAGAGAGAGGGAGTGTGGGTGAGAGTGAGAGAGAGAGAGAGAGAGAGAGAGAGAGAGAGAGAGAGAGAGAGAGAGAGAGAGAGAGAGAGAGAGAGAGAGAGAGAGAGAGAGAGAGAGAGAGAGAGAGAGAGAGAGAGAGAGAGAGAGAGAGAGAGAGAGAGAGAGAGAGATGTGTGTGTGTGTGTGTGTGTGCGTGTGTGTGTGTGTGTGTGAGAGAGAGAGAGAGAGAGAGAGAGAGAGAGAGAGAGAGAGAGAGAGAGAGAGAGAGAGAGAAAAGAGAGAGAGAGAGAGAGAGAGAGAGAGAGAGAGAGAGAGAAGAGAAAGAGAGAAAGAGAGAGAGAGGAAGAAACATCACCGCATTGGTCAATTAGGAGGCACCACCAGCCAATCAGGGACCATATCAAAACAGCTGTTCTAGGCGGCCATCACATCACATCCCAGGTAAACAAGATAGGAGGTCACCAGAAAACATCAGAATACACCTGACCTCATCCCACTACGCCGCCGCGCTACATAACCACACCGACCCGTTACATCAGTCAAAATAATATATTTAATGCATATCAATATACCCCCCCCAAAAAAAAAAAAAAAAAAAAAAAAAAAAAAAAAAAAAAAAAAAAAAAAAAAAAAACGGCGGCCTTTCTGTAACGAACTGACACTCTCTCGTTTTGAACTTTTTACCTTCTACTCTCTCTCTCTATCTCTCTATCCCCCCCCCTCTCCTCCTCTCTCTCTATCTCTCTCTCACTCACACACCCTCCCCCACCACTCACACAATATCCTCACCCCCCTCCCCACTCACATGCACATTTTCCTACCGGCGCTATCAATAGGCTTATCAGATCCTTATCTCTAGCAGGGATATGACAAAGACTCCTCTCAGTCTGCAATAAGTTATCTTATCCTCACTCCCGAGGACAGAGTGTACAAAGAATAGTTCTCAGAATCGTCTCTATCATATCATAAATTGTGAATAATATTGATTATCAATTCAATTACGTGAATAATTAGGTGATGAAAATGAAGATACACCAGTGAAAATAAATAGTTGAGGATAAAGTGAGATTATTTTGGCGGTGGCGTGATATACGGTCAGTTTCAGAAAACATTAAAGCCGAAACGAGAAGGAAGAAATATATTGATCAAAGTGCCCCCTCCCCCCCAAAAAAAAGGAAAACAAACAAACACTAAGAAATTGGATAAATATATATATTTTTTCAACATCTATCTGCAACGCATTTGATGACATCACATTCCTCTCAACATTTAACAACACGGCGGAGATAGGAAGACTTTTTGTATGTGACGAAGAGAGAAGGAAGAGAGAAAAAAAAAACAGTGATTAGAGATTTTAATGATAATTACGAGAGACAGTGCGAGCAGACACGAGAAAGCACTTGTTCGAGAAACATAACTCTACTCTGAAGGCATTTGCTGGTAAGTTTGTTTTTTTTTATTATTTTTTTATTTTTTATTAATCTTTTGTATTCGTTAAACCCTTTTATTTTATCTTGGACATTTCATATTCATCTGTTTGGTAATACCGATACTATTTTTAGATCATTTAAGATGATTAATGAAATAGAATAGATTGCTGATTATCATTATAAATTATATTACGTTGTTATTAGAATCATCGTTATTGTTGTTGTTATTATTGTTATCATTACTTATTAGCATTACTACCATTATTAGCATTTTTATCAATATCGCTATTGCCATTATTATTGTTATAAACTGTTATTTATATTATTATCATTATCATGGTTTTTATTATCAATATTACTATTACCATTATTATTACTATCATTATTTTCATCCTTACCATCATTATTATTATTATCATATGAAAGTGATAACAATTACTATCATAATTATCATTGTTGTTATTGCTGTTGATATTTTTAAGATTATAATTATCACTATTATTGTTATTATCATTATCTATTAATATTGTTACCACTACTGTTATTTTTCGTGTTTTTATCATCCCTATCATTATTACATTGTTATTACCATTATTATTATCATTACTGTCAATACTACTATCATCATCATGTTCATTATTATTGTTGTTTTTATGATTATCATTAGCATTGTTATTATTTTTTATCAGCTTATCCAAATAATTGTTATTACTATCAATATTATTAATATTATTATGCTAATTATTATTATCATCATTATTTTATCCTTCCATTATCATTTTCATCATAATCACAATTGTTATCATTGTTATCATTAGTATCTTTATTATCAAAGTTACACTTTTTCTCATTAAAATCATTAGCGTCATTTTATCATTATCATCATCATAATAATTATTATTTTCATTATCATTATATTATCATTATCTTTAGCGTCCTTATTATCATTATTTTTATTATTATTATTATCATCACTATTATTATTCTTACTAATATCATTATCATCATCCTTATCGTTATGGTTATGGTGATGATTGTGATCATTATTATCATTATCATTATCACCATCATTACTATCAACACTAAAACTGTTCTTATTCTCATTGTCATTTTCATTATTATTGTTGCTATTAGTATCATGATTAATATAATCATTACCCTTATCATCATCATTCCCATTGTTATTATCCTCATTATCTTTATCATTTCAATCAAACTCATTATACTGTCATCCTCATTATCATCGTTTTCATTATCATTATTATCATCATCATCATCATTACTGTTATTATTATCATTATCTTTATTTTCATCATAATTTTCATTAAGATAACGGTGATAATAAATACATACACATAAAAAATCAACCTTCTCAGAGCACAAAATACGAAAACAAAATTCTATCATCCCAATGCACACAAAAGAAAACTTAAATTCAACCTTCCCAGTACACACCAAATAAATCCAGGAAAACATAAATCCAAAACTCAATCACATCCCAGTCCACAAAACCTAAATTCAAAACTCAATTATCCTAGTACACAACAAATATACCTAAAACCATCCCAGTCCAAAAAAAACAACAACAACAAAAAACTAAACCCAGTGTTCACCCATTCCAGTCCAAAGAACCTAAACCCAGTACTCACCCATCCCAGTCCAAAGAACCTAAACCCAGTACTCACCCATCCCAGTCCAAAGAACCTAAACCCAGTACTCACCCATCCCAGTCCAAAGAACCTAAACCCAGTACTCACCCATCCCAGTCCAAAGAACCTAAACCCAGTACTCACCCATCCCAGTCCAAAGAACCTAAACCCAGTACTCACCCATCCCAGTCCAAAGAACCTAAACCCAGTACTCACCCATCCCAGTCCAAAGAACCTAAACCCAGTACTCACCCATCCCAGTCCAAAGAACCTAAACCCAGTACTCACCCATCCCAGTCCAAAGAACCTAAACCCAGTACTCACCCATCCCAGTCCAAAGAACCTAAACCCAGTACTCACCCATCCCAGTCCACAAAACCCAAACCCAGTACTCACCCATCCCAGTCCAAAGAACCTAAACCCAGTACTCATCCATCCCAGTCCAAAGAACCTAAACCCATCCCAGTCCAAAAACCCAAACCCAGTACTCACCCATCCCAGTCCAAAGAACCCAAACCCAGTACTCACCCATCCCAGTCCAAAGAACCTAAACCCAGTACTCACCCATCCCAGTCCACAAAACCCAAACCCAGTACTCACCCATCCCAGTCCACAAAACCCAAACCCAGTCCTTACCCATCCCAGTCCAAAGAACCTAAACCCATCCCAGAACCTCACCCATCCCAGTCCACAAAACCTAAACCCACCCTTCCAACCACCCCAGCGCACAAAACCCCCGCCATGGCCGGAGCTCTCGTGGAACAGCTGCACCTCCCGTGCCTGTACCTGGGAGAGGGCCCTCACTGGCAACCCGACCTGGAGGCGCTCCTTGTGGTCGATGTCTTCGGCAAGGCCATCAGGAGGCACTTCGTCAGGAGCGGGAGACTTCAGGTTCTTCATATCGGTGAGTGGTTTCCTTCTGATGGTTGTTTTGTGGTTGGTGGTTCGTCTGTTTGGTTGCGGTTGAGTAGGTTGTTTGGCTGTTTTGTGTGTGTGTGTTTGTGTTATGAATGGTTGTTTTTTGGTTGTTTGGTTGTTTGTTATTTTTGTTGTGGTATGATTGTTGTTGGTGGTATTGATTGTTGTTGATGCGTTGTTATTATTATTTTTATTGTTGTTATTATTAACATTATGATTATGATAATGATCTTGATATATTATTTTTCTTTCCTACCGTAGCTGTATTTTATTTCATATGTGACTATATATTTTATACTTTGTGACTTGTAAAGTCATATTCATGTACTTATACCAATACACTCTATACCCTATTTTATATGTTATTTTACTCATCTACTTTTGCACAAATATACTCATAGAGTCACATATCCGTATTCATCAAATTTATCTACTTTATTTTTCTACATTCATATCCTCATCTACCTATCGTCTTATAACACTCACACACTCATGCTACTTCCTTCCTTATTGATTCATCCACTCACAATACTCACAATATTCACCTACTAACAATACTTACAAACAAGAATGACCCTCTCTCAAAATCACTTGTTCACTCACAAGACTTACACATTCACCATACTCAGCCAGTCGATTCACTTGAATATTCATCACCTCATCCGCTCACAACACTCATCTATCCCCCCTTGTCTCCCCCACCCCCACTTACTCACTCATAAAACCCACATAATCACCAGATCCCCATACTCACCCGATTCACTCACTCACTTACTCATCCAACCCTAACTCCTTAATCGGCTCATCCACTTTTGCCCCACATATCTCCTCATTCACCTACCCCCCCCCCCCCACCCCCATCCACTCACCTACTTTGCCCACTCACTCCACACCCCCCATACTCACCTACCTAATTCAACCACCCACCCACCCACCCATCCACCTCCCCCCACCCATCCAACCCACATCCATCCCCCAACATCTCCCCCCCATCCATCCCCCCATACAACACCCCCCCCCCCTAACCTCCTTCACACACACTCAACCCCCCTCTCCTTCTCCCCTCCCCCCCCTTTCCCCCTAAACAGACGACGGCGGCGAAGCGAAGACCGTAACCATGGTGATCCCCATCGAAGGATCGCAGGATCTCTACCTTATCTCCGTCGGCAACAGGATCTGTGTGGTGCGCTGGCGGACAGAGGACCCCGATGAGCACACTGTCCGGCCGAGAGTCCTTCGGGATACGAAGGATAGCCACTTTAACGATGCCAAGTGCGACCCCAGCGGCAGGTTGTGGGTTGGTGAGCAGTTCGTGTTTGTTTTCATTGGGGGGTTGTTTTTGTTTGCATTTTCATTATCTTTTTAAATTTTATTATGATTATTTTTTCTATTTTTAATTTTTTATTTTAGTAGTTATTATTTTTTTCAAATTATCCTTTAAGTGATCACAATCTGTTCCTTGTTTTTTGTTCTATATATATATATATTTTTTAATCTGATTTTTTTTCTTTCCTTCCATTTTTATTAATTTTCTATATTATTTTCTTCTTTTCATTATCTTCTTTTTTTTAAAATTAATTTTCTCCCTATTTTCCATCAAAAACAGCCTTTTTTTTATCCCAAATTTTCCCTTTTCCTTTTTCGTCTTCTTTTATTTTTTCTTCTTTTCTCTTTTATCAATTTCCCCCCCTTTTTCCTTTCATTTTCTTTCAATTTTCTCTTCTAATTTTATATATTTCTTTTTCTCTTTCTTTTCTTTCTCTCTTTCGTCTCTCTTTGTCTTTATTGTTCATATTCTTTATAATTTTCCTTGATTTTTTCTTTAATTTCTTATTCTTTATTTTTCTCTTGATTTTCTTATGTTCTGATTTTTTTCATTCCTTTCTATAATCCTGTTATCATTGTTATTATCATTATTATCATCATTACGATTATCATCATTGTTTATTATCATAAATGTTATCCTCATCATTATCATTATCGTTATTGTCATCATTGTTATAACTATCATTATTATCATTATTGTTATTGCTGTTTTTATCATTTTTGTTACTATCGTTATTATTATTATCATTATTATCTTTACTATTACCAATATTATCATTATCATCTTCATTATTATTGTCATTATTGTTATTGTCATTATTAATGAAAACATTTTTATAATTACTGTTATTATTATCTTCATCCGCACTATCATTATTATCATCATCATTAACACCATTGTTGTAGTTGTCATTATCATTTTCATCATAATCATTATCATTATCATTATAATCATAATCATTATCATTATCATTATAATCATTATCATTATTGTTATCATAATATCATTATCATTTCATTACCATCATCAAAACCCCACGAATACCACTGCCAACTCCTTCGCTTTTCCAGGCACGATGGGACCACAGGACGAAGCCGGAGAGATAACGCAGATGTTCGCTGGGGCTTTGTACCGGCTTGACCACGACCTCACGTTTAAGAAGTGTGTGGATAGGGTGAGGAGATATATTTATGTATATGCACATATATACACAATCCTGTACAAAGATACACAAACGCATGCATGGACACACACACACGCATATACGCATACACGCATGCAAACACACCCACACCCACACCCACACACGCGCACATACGCATACACGCACGCAAACACACACACCCACACACGCGCACATACGCATACGCGCATGCAAACACACACACACACAAACATGATAATGATGATAATTGTAATGACAATGATAATAATAATGACAATAACAATGATGATATAACAACAGCAGTAGTAGTAATACTAATAGCAATCACAATAACACCATCATTTTCATCAGCATCAAAAATCAATTCCATTATATTTTCCCGCCTTCCTCCTCCTCTATATGACCACACCACCCAGTCATCACAACTTACACAATCATCATTATTCACCACCCTCTCTCTCAATTCGTCTATTCATCAACAGGTGTCGTGTTCCAATGGCCTCTCATGGAGTCCAGACCGAAAGACCTTTTACTATATAGATTCTGAAGCCTTTTCCGTGGACGCGTTTGATTATGATGACGTCACGGGCAACATCAGTGAGTGTGGATTTTCGATATTTCTGTTTTGATTGAGAATGATTGAAATATCGTCATCTGTTTTCTTATCTTTTCCTTATTCTTGGTCTTTTTGATAGGGTTTCTTCATTATGATACTGATCATTACCGTCAGCATTCATCTATGTAATCAAATTTGTAATTATAATTTCGATCCTCATGATATTGATTATCATAATGTTCTCTCACTCTACCCATAATCATCATCATCATCATCAGACCTCCCTTTCCAAGAAGACATAACAAACAAAACCGTCTTTCGTGAAATAAAGTAAAATGAAAAAAAGAAACGAAGAAACGAAAGAAATAAAAAAGTCTCCCCTCAAACATTCCCATTTTCAGGCAAAGAAAGGAAAACGCATTTATTTTGATTTTCATTTTTTTCTTTCCATATCGCTTTGCGCTTTGGTATAGAGTCGCTAAGCGCAAAGAGGGAGCCTGGGCTTTTAATGCACTTAATGGCAAAGATTGATCACAATTGCCCCTTTGATATTCAAATGACGGGGGCCTCAGATCATAAAGCATAAATCATTTGGCGCACCTTTTTCTCTCCGCTTCGAAATGGTCCGGGTTCATTTAGGCGGTTAATTCTTCGACAGTGCCAAAGTGTAAGGTGCCATTCATCTGGGTAGTGCCCCACCCTTTTTTAACTGTATTTTACTTATTCATGTATTTGTATACTTATTCATTCACATATCCATCTATCTATCTTTCTATCTATCTTTATATATCTATAGATAGATACCTTTTTTCTTTTATTTTTTGAAAGGGGTAATTATTTTCTAGAGGTAAAGATGGGAATAGAGAGTGAGACCGACAGCTGGACAGATATATATAGTTAGACTGATAGATAGATGCATAGATAGAAAGCCAGATAGATAGACAGATATGCAGACAGGCAAAGAGAAAGGCAGAAAAAAGAGAGAAAGAGAGAGAAAAAATGGAAAGAGATAGATAGATTGATTGATAGAGAGAGAGAGAGAGAGAATGAGAGAGAAAATGAGAGAGAAAGAAAGAGATAAAGAAAGAGAAGAGAGAGAGAAAGAAAGAGAAGAGAGAAAGAAAGAGAGAGAAAGAGAGAAAGAGAATACCACGTAACTTTTACACATCCTCACTTCTCATTCAATAGACCATTTAAAACCAATCTTCCTTCTCGCCCTTAATTTCCCCGATCTTGCAGCGATGACTCACACATCACGCTCCATTGCAGAATCATCTTGCATTAATGATTACGGACAATTACAGGGCATGAGAAGGTCAAAGGTTATGAGACCTGTGTTCCGGAGTTGAATGGTGATGGAAGAGGAGGAAGAGGTGGAGGGGGAGGAGGAAGAGGAGGAGGAGGTGGAAGTGGAAGTGGAAGTGGAGGTGGAGGTGGAGGAGGTGGAGGAAGAGAGGGAGATGGGGGTGAGAAGGATGTGGAGGAGGAAGAGAGGGTGGAGGAGGTGGAGGAGGAGGAGGAGGTGGAGGAGGAGGAGGAGGAGGAGGAGGAGGAGGTGGAGG
>BOPN01000952.1:231163-238663 GCA_017312705.2 Penaeus japonicus
CCCTCTTCCCAATCCACAACCCCACCTTAAGCACCCCCTCCCACCTATCAACACCCTCCTCCTCCCCCATCTAATACCCCCATCCCCCTCCCCTCTATCAACACCCCCATCCCACTCCCCCTATCCAACACCCCCATCCCCTTCCCCCTATCCAACACCCCTCCTCCTCCCCCTATCTAACACCCCCACCCCCTCCCCCTATCCAACACTCCCATCCCTCTCCCCCCTATCCAACACCCCCATCCCCCTCCCCCCAATCCCATGCCATCCCACTCCCCCCTATCCAACACCCCCATCCCAACCCCCCAGTCTCATCCATCACCCCCCACCAGCCCCATCACCCCCCCCCCAGCCCCATCCAACCCCATCCAACCCCCAACCCCCAACCCACTTTCACAAACTCTCCCCCTCTAACCCACCCGACCTCGACAGGTCATCTGCGTGGACCCAGTCAAAGGCCGCGTGACCCGCCAAGTCGACCTCCCTTCCAAGAACGTGACCTCGGTGTGCTGGGGCGGCCCGGACTACGCCACCCTCTACGTCACTTCCGGCAAGATGCGCCTCACCCTGGAGGACCTCGAGCGATGGCCTTCTGCAGGAGGAACCTTCGCCGTCACGGGTCTGGGGACGAAGGGCGCACCGGCGACGTGCTTCCGGAGCGCTGTGGACCTGGACGCGGATTTCGACCTGGCGGGATGAGCGACGGAAACGGAATGTGGGGCGTAATGACTATGATATTGATAATGATAATGGTGGTAATAAGATTTGATATGAATTTGGAGGATAATCACAGCAACAACGGCGACGGTAATAATAATAATGAGAATGATGATAGTGATAATAGAAAGAGGGATAGTAATGATAATCATAATAATAATAAAAATGATAATCATAATGAGGATAATCAATGATGACCCAAAAGAAAATAAAGAATAAGAAAGATATGAAAACAACAATAATAACAATAATGATAATACAATGATAATAACAAATAACGATAAGGATAATAACACTAGTTATAATGATCACCGCAATATATGATCAACAGAGGATATTACGATAGAAACGGCATCATTATGAATCATCATCAATATCTATATTCAATAATTGGGATACTTCGCCCATTTTCCCTTTCAAAAAAAATCTAATTTATAAGCGCCATTCGAACGCTAATAGTTTCAAATTTGCAAATAGAATCCATTAATAACAGTCCGGGTACTTCATTTCATTTTGGCTACCCTTTTTTTCACTGGCGGTGTTCATATATATTTATTTTAAGTATGATAAATTCATGCCCTTTTACTTCCCTAAAATTGCTATATTGATATAGGTATGTGTTAAAAAAATATTGATATTTATTTTTTAATTGATTTTTTTTCCTTAATGGTAATCTTTCTCTTAAAAAGGGATGTGATATGACTTTATAAATATATATAGTTTTTTTTTATCAAATTAATCTTCTCATTACGATGTTCTTTCATGAATTAATGAAAGGAAAAATGAAATTCGAAGAATACGATTATGGAAAATATATAATATAAGGATGTAATAAAAAAAATACATATGGCCCGTTGAGTAAATAATTGTTATCTAGAGCTGCATTTTTACGCTCTGTTAAGTGAACAATGATTGGAGAAAGAACATTTACGAGAGGGATAAACAAATGTACACACACACACACACACACACATACATACATACATATATATATATATATATATAATTACTAACCCAATAGACCATGCGGCCCACTAAAAGAATCATCTAACCAGATGCCTTACAACCATCATTGAAATTACCTATATGCTCTTAGCAGAGCAGTGATAACGAGGTTTTACAGACATTTCCCGTGGGCACTCGGCAGCAGTCAATTAGAAATTCAAAGTACAAATCAGGTTACCGAGGTTATATCTATGTGAGAAATATGGTAGAATGCAGTAACACATTTAATATAGGAGAACAAATTTTACCACCCTGACCGAGACTTGATCCCGGGTCGTCAGAGTGACAATCCCGGCTACTAACCCAATAGACCACGCGACCCACTAAATGAATTGTCTAACCAGATGCATTACAACCATCATGGAAATTACCTATATGCTCTTAGCGTAGCAGTGATAGCGAGGTTTTGAAGACATTTCCCATGGGCACTCGGCAACAGTGAATTAGAAATTCAAGTCACAAATCAGGTTACCGAGGTTATAACTATGTGAGAAAGAAGGTAGAATGCAGTAACGCATTTAGTTAATATAGGAATACAAATTTTACCTCCCTGACTGGTACTCGATCCCCTGATTTGTAACTTGAATTTCCAATTCATTGCTGCCTATCTTCGAGTGCCTATCTATCTATCTATCTATATCTGTCTATCTATCTATCTATCTATCTATCTATCTATATATATATTTATATCTGTATTTATATATTCATATGTATATATGCATGTATGTATCAGTCTATCTATATCTATATCTCTCTCTACAGACACATATATGTATATAACCAAGAGAAAGAAAAAAACGAACCTCGTAAAGCAAAGAGATCAAGGAACAGGAAGAGAAACAAAGTCACAAAGATACATCATGTAAGAGTATGAACACGTGTTTCAGGTTATTGAGAATCGCACTACGCTGAAACATCACGTCAATCAGCCCAGACATCACTCACACGCTAAGAATGATGTCAAACGGCTTATTTGTGTGGGTTCAACAGCTGATGAAGCAATGGCGGGAAAGACCGTTAAGAGACGCATTCAAATCATGGAATCTGATGGAATCCTTTGGCTGGGATTTTGTTGTTGTTTATGATTCTGTCATATGTTGTTGTTATCTTGGTCGTTATGATTAGCGTTATTATTATTATAATTTTCTTTATCATTATTATTATTATGATTATATTCATCATTATCGTTATTATTATCATCATCCTTCTCATTACCATTATCGTTACTAATATCATTATCATCCTTATCTTTATCATTATCATCATTATCCTTATTTTTATCATTATTATTATCATCTCGGCATTCAATCTTTCCTCAATCACTCATTCTACTCATTCATAATCTTAGGCAACCGGCGCACCGTCCTGGATTACGCAAAAACTGGCTTCGGTGGCGACATTCCGGACGGCATGACCAGCGACATCGACGGTAACCTTTGGATTGCCAACTTTCGGGGCAGTAAGGTCAGTTCAGGTCAGATTCGTTGCAAAGTATGCCAGGGAGTGAGGCTGAACACAAATGATCGACTTTCATTAAGATTAGTTTATTTGAAAAACAACGCAAATAGAATTACATAAAAAAAACAAAAAACAAAACAAACAAGCAGAGCAACGCATCCCGGCCACAATGGTAAGGAAAATACTAAACCATGAGGTTTCGAGCCACACTCGTCTTCCCTTCAGACAATAAACCAAAAAAGTTTTTTTTTCCGTCTGACTCGAGATGTCACGATTTAGTGTTTTTTCTTTTGTCTTTCATGAAATATTTACTTGTTTTTTAATCACCCAAATCTAAATCTATCCGGTCCACAGGCCATGGTCAAACAACCCATATTTTTTCTGCACAATCCGTCCCTAATTGATATACTTACATGTGTGTGTACATACATACATACATACATACATACATATATATATATATATATATATATATATATATATATATATATATATATATATATATATATATATATATACACACACACACACACACACACACACACACACACACACGTGTGTGTGTGTGTGTACTTGTGCGTGCGTGTATATGCTTGTGTGTGTGTGTGTGTGTGTGTTTGTGTAATGTTCTTATTTTTTCCCCTTTTTTATTTTATTATTATTATTTTTTATCTATCTGAAGTCAGCCATTTTCCCCACACACTCCCATCCTCACCCTCACACACTCATTAAGTATCCTCACCTCCCCCTTCCCCCTACCCTGCCCCTTCCACTTACCCACTCTCCTTAATCACTCACCCTTCCCAACCCACGAACCCACCTTAAACATCTACCCCTTCACCCCCCCCCTCCCTCGCCTCTCTCTTCGCCCTCACATCCCAAGCTAACAGAACCCACTCTCTCCCTCACCCCCCTCGCCTCCAACGCTACCCACCCTTCCCTTTCCAACCCAAAACCCTGCTATTACGATTAACCCATTCCACCAACCAACCCACCCGTCATCCACCCATTCTCCCCGACCCACCCACCCTCTTAAACCCACTCTCCCTCTTCCCAATCCACAACCCCACCTTAAGCACCCCCCTCCCACCTATCCAACACCCCTCCTCCTCCCCCCTATCTAATACCCCCATCCCCCTCCCCTCTATCCAACACCCCCATCCCACTCCCCCCTATCCAACACCCCCATCCCCTTCCCCCCTATCCAACACCCCCCTCCTCCTCCCCCCTATCTAACACCCCCACCCCCCTCCCCCCTATCCAACACCCCCATCCCTCTCCCCCCTATCCAACACCCCCATCCCCCTCCCCCCAATCCAACACCCCCATCCCACTCCCCCCTATCCAACACCCCCATCCCAACCCCCCAGTCTCATCCATCACCCCCCACCAGCCCCATCACCCCCCCCCCAGCCCCATCCAACCCCATCCAACCCCCAACCCCCAACCCACTTTCACAAACTCTCCCCCTCTAACCCACCCGACCTCGACAGGTCATCTGCGTGGACCCAGTCAAAGGCCGCGTGACCCGCCAAGTCGACCTCCCTTCCAAGAACGTGACCTCGGTGTGCTGGGGCGGCCCGGACTACTCCACCCTCTACGTAACTTCCGGCAAGATGCGCCTCACCCTGGAGGACCTCGAGCGATGGCCTTCTGCAGGAGGAACCTTCGCCGTCACGGGTCTGGGGACGAAGGGCGCACCGGCGACGTGCTTCCGGAGCGCTGTGGACCTGGACGCGGATTTCGACCTGGCGGGATGAGCGACGGAAACGGAATGTGGGGCGTAATTATTACTATGATATTGATAATGATAATGGTAGTAATAAGGTTTGATATTAATTTGGATGATGATCACAGCAACAACGACGACGGTAATAATAATAATGAGAATGATGATAGTGATGATAGTAAGAGGGATAGTAATGATGATCATAATAATAATAAAAATGATAATCATAATGAGGATAATCAATAATGACCCAAAAGAAAATAAAAAATAAGAAAGATATGAAAACAACAATAATAAAGGGGAGTGAAGGGAATAAATAGCGGAGGAGAGGGGAGAGGAGAGAAGGCAGAGAGGCACGACAGGCGGAAAGGAATAAGAGCCAAGAAAAGAAGAAGGTACAAGAGAAAATGAGAAGAAGAAGGAAAGAGAAAAAAGGAAAATAAAAAGACAAGGAGAAGAATAAAAGGAGAACAAAAGAGAGGGAGAGCAGAAGAAGGAAGAGGGGAAGAAAAGAAGAAAAACAGAGGGGAAAAAGGAAGAGGGAAGGCGGAGAAGAAAGGAACAGGAGAGGAAGAAAAAGGAGGAGGAGAGGAAAAGAGGCTGAAAGGAAGAGGAGAGGAAACAAAGAAAGGAAGAAGGGAAAATAGGAAAAGAGGAAAGGGAGAGGAAAGAGGGAGAGGAAGGAGAAATGAAGGAAAGAAGTGAAGAGGGAAAGAGAGTCAGAAAGGAAGAGGAGAAGAGAGAAAAGAGAGGAGAAGAGGAAGAGGAGAGGGAGGAGGAGAGGAGAGGAAGGAAAGAGGTGAAGAGAAGAAGAAAGAAAAAGGAAAAGAAGAAGAGAAGAAGAGAGGAAGAGGAGAGGGGAAAAGAAAGGAAGAGAGAAAAAAAGGAAGAGGAAGAACAGAAAGAGAGGAAGACGGAAATAAACCAAGAAAAGAAAAAGAAAAGAGAAGAAGAAGAAGAAAAAAAAAAAAGAACAAAGAAAAGGATCAAAGAAAAGAACTCAAAGACCGCGTACGCACGCGCGTTCGGGCAAGCGTACAGACTGGCGGGCGTGCGGGTGGGCGTACGGGCGTGCGGGCGGGCGTGCGTGTGGGCGTGCGTGCGGGCGTGCGGGCGGGCGGGCCAACCAGGGTGAATACATTACACCGGATAATCCAATTTGCCGTCCAGTAGCTCGCTTCAAAATCCAATCGGTAGGGAAGAAAGTTGACGGATGGCTAAGCGCAGACATTCCCTGGGAGCTTGGGAGAGAGGGAGAGGGGAGAGAGGGGAAGGAGAGACGGGAGAGAGGGGATGGAGAGAGGGGAGAGAGAAGGAGAGATAGGGGAAGGAGAGGGAGAGGAGACTGAGAGAGAGGGAGAGATAGGGGAAGGAAAGGGAGAGAAAGGGAGAGGACACTGAGAGAGGGGAGAGAGAGGGGAAGGAGACTTAGAGAGAGGGGAGAGAAAGGGAGAGATAGGGGAAGGAGAGAAAGAGGAGACTGAGAGAGAGGGGAGAGAAAGGGAGAGAGAGGGGAAGGAGAGGGAGAGAGAAGGAGAGAGAGGAGAAGGAGAGGGAGAGGAGACTGGGAGAGAGGGGAAGGAGATAGGGGAGAGAAAAGGAGAGAGAGGGGAAGGAGAGGGGGGGGAGAGAGGGAGACAGAGAGGGGAAGCAGAGGGGAGAAAGAGAGAGAGAGAGAGAGAGAGAAAGAAAGAAAGAGAGCGAGACATAGAGAAAGAGAGAGCGAGACAGAGAGAGAGAGAGAGCGAAACAGAGAGAAAGAGAGACCGAGAGAGACAGAGAGAAAGAGAAAGAGAGACAGAGAGAAATACTTGAACATTGTCCTTCAATTCCACTTCAACTCCGCCTCCCCCTGTCATGGTCCTATGACCTTACGTCAACTGTCTGTCAACCATGGTACTCTTAATGGTTCGTCAGTCACGGTTCGATAGGCTTGTGTATCTGTTCTGTGAGGATCTCTGGATGGTTCTTGAGTCATGGTTCTATGGTTCATGGTTTTGACTTTGGTTGTGTTTTTGTTTTGTTTCATTTTGGGTTGTGTAGTGGCGCTGTTTTTTGGGGAGGGTCATTGTGAAAATTGTGTTATTTTTTACTCTTTCTTTTTTTTCTTTCTCTCTCTCTCTGTGTTTTCTGGCTTTGTCTCTCTCTCTCTCGTTCTCTGTCTTTGTCTCTATCTCTCTCGTTCTCTGTCTTTGTCTCTCTCGTTCTCTCTCTTTCTCTCTCTCTCTCTCTCTCTCTCTCTCACTCACCCTTTCTCTCTCTTTCTCTCTCACTCACTCTCTCTCTCTCTCTCTCTCACTCTCACTCTCTCACCCCCCCCCCCTCTCTCTCTTTCTAACTCTCTCTCAGAGACAAAGCCAGATCCAAACAGACAAAAAGAACAAGCTCAATAACACAAGAGAACTCAAACACACACGAAATACTCCCAATAATAATAACACGGCGAAGAAACATCGCGTTATAGAGTTCCCGGATTCAACGTGTTTGTTGAGCGAGTTTCAACCTGGGATGTTGGAGGGCCATCGAGGGTCGCCGGTTTGGGGAGGTGACATTGGAGGAAGAGTGAGAGAGAGAGAGAGAGAGAGAGAGAG
>BOPN01000952.1:288663-291163 GCA_017312705.2 Penaeus japonicus
ATCATACGATGTTGAAGATCTTAGATGCGTTTAGTATGTTAGAAGAGAATCATGTTGAGGAATTCAGGAACGCATGGCATGTTGGAAAGAGATATGTTGAGGTTTTAAAATGCGTATACCATGTTGGAAGAGAACCATGTTGTAAATTTGAAATGCATATAACATATTGGAAGAGAGATATGTTGAGGATTTCAAGTGTATATACATGTAGTATGTTGATTGAGAACAAAAGAACCATAGATAAACAACAATAGAAAGGAATAAACATAAACAAAAAATGAGTAGAGATCAGAGGAGACCTTCGCTCCCTGTTCAGACACAGCCTTCTCGTAAAAAGTCTCAATAAGGGACTACGTGTCTCCTTGTGACTATTAGATCACAAAATGGACTCTTGGGTCTTCGTATACGCTCTACTGAACTATAAAAAGCAGTGACTTGTGCTTGGAGGAATAGAGACGAATGTGAATGCGAGGGAGTTGGAGTTGTCGTGGAGTGCTTTTAAGAATGCGAACATTGTTGTGTCGCATTATGTTGTTAGCATTCATGATGTAGAAATGACAATACAATCACTAGCTGTATGGGTACTTTCATCTATCTGTTTGTCTGCACACACACACACACACACACACACTCTATCTCTCTCTCTCTCTCTCACACAACGTGATTTATAGCTTCACTTTCATTTTATAGTGGCCACTCTCTTATAATTCTGCACTTGCAACAGATACAATATTTCAAAAATTGTATTCTTTGATATAAGGTACATTTTCTAACAAGATTAATCTACTTATTTTTCTCTCTCTCGCTCTATCATTCACCCTCTCTCTCTGTCTCTCTATCTCTCCCCCTCTCTATCTCCCTTTCTCTCGTCCTCTCTCTGCCTCTCCCTTTCTCTCATCCTCTCTCTCTCTATCCCTCTCCCTCTCTCTCACCCTCTATTTCTCCCTCCTTTTCTACCTCTTTTCCTCCTTCTCCCTCTCTCTCACCCTCAATTTCTCCCTCCCTTCCTCCCTCCTTTCCTACCTCTTTCCCTCCTTCTCCCTCTCTCTCACCCTCAATTTCTCCCTCCCTTCCTCCCTCCTTCCCTGCCTCTTCCCCTCCTTCTCCCTCTCTCTCACCCTCAATTTCTCCCTCCCTTCCTCCCTCCTATCCTGCCTCTTACCCTCCTTCTCCCCCCCCCCTCTCTCTCTCTCCCTTTTTTCCTCCTCCCAATCCCGAGTTCAGGAGCTCAGCCTCGAATCCAAAGTTATACCAAAGGTGTTTACTTGATCCGAACCTCTAAGTTTGTTGAGTGTTTATTAAAGAACTATAGACCGGTTAAGATGGCGTAATCCCTGAGTAATTAGGAATGAACATTAATTTTGATATTTTTTTCTTTTTCTCTTCTCTTTTTTCACTCTTGACTCTTTACTCTTTCTTTTTTTTTATACTAGTAGTTGATGGTGGTTGTGATGGTGGTTGTAGAAATGGTTGACTGTATTGATTTTAATGATAAAAGTAGCACCGGTTATAACAACAATAATAGTGGTAGAAGTGATCGTAATGATGATAATGAAATGATAAGGATAATGGCGATAATATAAATAATAATAATAATAGTAATAATAAAACTAATTATGATAACCATAATAGTAATGATAATTATAATAATAGTAGTAGTAATAATGATAATGATAATGATTCTAATGACTATGATAACGATAATAACAATTACCTAAATTTTATTTGCTTGCATTATTTTCGTTATCTTCATTATCATTATTATCATCATTATAATGACTATCATTATTATTATTATCATTATTTTCATCATCATCATTGTTATCATTATCATTATAACTTGCATTATCATGTTATCATTGTAATCTTTATTGTTATCAGTGTTATCAATAGCCTTATTACTATTACAATCATTACATTCCTATTACCATTATCATCGTTATTATCAATATTACTATAATTGTTACTAACAATACACACACACAAACACACACACACACACACACACACACACACACACACACACACACACACACACACACACATATATATATATATATATATATATATATATATATATATATATATATAAATATATATATACATACATACACACACACACACTCACACACACACACACAAATATCTATGTGTGCATATATATATATAAATATATATATATATATATATATATATATATATATATATATATATATATATGTACATATATATATATATATATATATATATATATATATATATATATATATGTACATATATATATATATATATATATATATATATATATATATATATATATATATATATATATATATATATATATATATATATATATATATATATATATATATATATATAAAGAGATCCAGACATTGCTGGGTCCTTCATATATATATGCATACACATATACACATATGTATACATATATACACATACATTTACATGTACATATGTATACATATAAAGTAAAGGCGAGGAA
>BOPN01000952.1:296163-298663 GCA_017312705.2 Penaeus japonicus
TTACGTTGATAAACTCTCAAAGATTCAAAGAATATAACCGAACATTTATACATTATATATCAAAGTACCATGTGATACAGCCTTTCAGGTTATGAAGTATGCAGAGCCATGTAACTATTTCATATCATCTGCAGTACTATAGAATATACTGTACTTGTGTCATATCCTTAATTCGGAATGTGATATCATATTAGTACCGCATGTCAAATACATCAATGCCTGGTGACGTAAATTAATAGATGACAGACTATATAAGATGTAATCATTATTATAACCAAAAGCTATATTATCATTATAACCATAATTCACACTTATCACCGCATGCCCAGGCCTGTGCAGCTAGCCAAGTTGGCAAACAAAGGACTACCATACAGTAAAAAAGAATTATTTGATTATTCTATCTCATCTGATGCCTTAGAAGACAATAATGACACGTACAAATTTTAAATGTATTTATTATAATACATCATGACCATCTAGTATTAAGTACAGAGCTATGTGATTGTCTCATCTTGATTGTTGAAGTAGAAAATAAAACGCGCTTTCCTAAATTTGCAATGTAACATCATAATGCTATGACCATATATCAAATGCATTAAAGCCTAGCCATGCCTTAATATATAGGTAGTAGTTAGTCTAAATTCAAACTATCGATATTAACAGTAAAATAATAAAATCATGAAAGTTTTATTTGGAAACATCTCAATCTCCCATGACACACCCTGGTAGGTTATCTTGTGTTATGCGGGGGGCGTTACCTTTGTAGAATAACTAAACTCGTTATGAAGTTATATTCAGTTATATCCAGACTAAACCTACTGTAGAAATTATAACACAGGTTATAAGAGAACCCTAAAATATCATACAGCTTTGATGAGATAGAACCTTATAAAACTGGCATGAGATACGAAAAGCTATTGATTATTCCATCTATTCCAATGTAGGTTACTAGACGACACACTTCCGTTACTGTATATCCCAAGTTTACTATGAAACAACATAATAACTGGGATGCAAACTTTAATTAAGTTGGGTCACGGCTGTGCGGGTGGCTAGGCTGGTAAATACAAAACTTTAGTTTGTCATAATCGAAGGTTCGAAAACGCTACTTTGAGAAATTATTTGTGGTTAATTATTAAATAGACCTAGGATACTTTTTCTATTTGGTCGTCGGCATAACTTTAAGTCACGTGTTCATGAACTTAAAGGCACGCTTTTGAACTTTGCAAAACAGTTGAAAAAATATCTTGCTGGATTTTGCACTATTTAGATCTGACCGATAAAACTCTTCAAAGTAAAAAAAAAAAAAAAAAAAAAAAAAAAAAAAAAAAAAAAAAAAATCCGATTCTTTAATACAATTTAGTGGCCCAGTAGCCTCACTCTTGCTAAGGAACGTAAATGACTTCAAGTGACTTCTAATTATTAGAAAGATACTAGGGATCAATGCATTCTTATGCAGTTGCTGAAAACATGGATTCCTTTTGTTTTACAAATTTCCAAAAATATTTAAAGAATGGAATAAAAAAGGTAATTTTCGGTGCTAATAACATCCATGCTGCATATCTTAGTTGCACGACCCAAAAGAAAGCATACTCGCTTTCATACATTTCTAACGGCCTGAAAATAAACATAACTCACAGAACATAAGAAACAACAACAACAAGTTAGTGCAATGTTGAGACCGCGATAATTAGACTTTGAATACAGACTATACTAACAGGCCGTTAGAACAGTGTAAAAAAAAAAAAAAAAAAACGTTATAAAATGTGCTTTATGGAATATGAAGAAGCACAATATTCACTTGTACACTATATCTCAGTTTGTTATGTGATGTAGCCTCTGCCTTTATTTTACACGAGGTACAAAGGGGCTTCGCGGATGTATTATCACATCTCACGCATTCAAAAACAAACTTGTACTATGTTTAAAAAAATAATTTTCATATTTTCATGAAAATTTTACGTCATTAATACCGTAAAAGGATGACTAAACGAAATCAAATCATCTGAAGACTCGAAAAATGAAACATTATCCACAGAAAACAAATACCAGGAAACGAATTTGAGTAAAAAAAAAAAAAAAAAAAAAAAAAAAAAAAAAAAAAAAAAAAAAAAAAATTGGCGAAACTAAACAGAGGGAAGTAGCGACAGTCAGTATAACGCTTGGTTCCATGTCTTACTGGCACTGAACACGACAGTGAACAAACTAGAGTATGATAAGTACAAATTCTGTAGGATAGCTCATTAAATAACACAGTATCTGAAGAGTACCATGTAGTAGACCAGTTATAAAGTAAGGAATTTTGTGGTTATCTTGTTCCCTTGGTTATGCTCGTGGATTTAGTGTATATTCTTGCTTTATATCTCAATTGTATTCTATGATAGCGATCGATTTTTTTATAACACGAATAAAGCTGCAAATAGCATTTATTGAAACATCTGAAAAGAGCATGGAGGATTATTGATATATACAGCAATAGAAGTTATCAAGTTGTCAAATA
>BOPN01000952.1:326163-331163 GCA_017312705.2 Penaeus japonicus
ACGATTGCACACTTCGAGGCGTTGCCCACATCACCCTACTACGCCCACCCCTCTCCGCTAGTATGGATATAATCCACAGGGTATTAGTGAACGTTTAGCTATTCACTGATCAAAGATGGGTGGAAAGGCTAGGAGTAAGAAGACCAATACAAGCACACCTTAAATACACACACGCTCACCCTTCACATGGAAGATGATGCAGGAAACCAGCACCCTGCACCCAAGGATCATTCTTCGTCCTCGTCGTCCAAGAATGGTGCATCCGCATCCATCGGTGACCAGGCGCCCATGGATATGGCTACAATCCTGCAACTTATGTTGCAAAGGGATCAAGAAAGAGAAGAAGCACACAAAAAGGAAGAAGAAGAATGCAGGAAGGAGGAAGAGGCACGAAGACAGGAGGAAGCAACTCATTTCCAGGAGTTGTTATGCCACCTTATTCCTCAGTTCCTTGCTTCCACAGTGCATACTTCAGCGACGCCGTCTGGCAACCTGAACACCATGTCAAATGCCTCGAGAACCCCGTTGACTCAAAAGGCATCTGTGCAGCCTCCAAATGCTTTACCTGCTGGTGCGACTCCTCAGCAGTTTTGTGAATAAAGACATGACTGGTCAGACTATGCTACGATGGTGGATCTGCTACTGCCTAAGCAAATATGCGATGTGTGCTGGAACACAAGTTGGACGTGTCTCCTAATTCCTCAATTCCTTTAGAGGATGTTTTAAATAAACTGCAGTCACATGTCAACACGAAGTGTTGTGACGGAAAGCATTCTCCGAATTCAAGCAGGCAGAAGGTGAGACCTTCGATGACTTATGGATATGTTTAAAGATACTATCCCAGGAGATAAACCTTTGCAAAGCTCGGAATGCATTCTGTATCGACGAATGGATTAAATATGGTATTTTGATGGGCATTCATGATGCCGAGTTGACGCAAAACCTCATCAGAGTGGACACATCTTCCACACTTCAGGACGTCTTGAATGCATGCAGGCCACATGAATCTTTAAAGACTGCATCTTCCTCACTTAAGGAAACACTTTAATTTGTGCTGTGGCACACTATAGGAAGAGTAGGAAGATGGCTCACCAGAGGAAAAACACCTGTTTCCCGTCATACTAGTAAGCCTTCTGAGAAGTCCTTTGAACATTGCAATCGTCATTACCATCAGAAGCCCTGTCCAGCGGTGACATCTTGTCGTGCTTGCAACATTAAGAGCCATTGGGCCAGCATCATGAAGTGTCGAGCCAGAAATGCCAAGTGCAAGGATTGTAATTTATAGTGGTACTGTGATAAGTGTTGCCACAAGAAGGCAAAGACTGAAACCTGAATGTCATCAGTTCAGTGTCCCCTTCAACATCGTGTGTTAGGAGAATTTCTGCTACAGTGCGATCCAGACCTCATCCCTCACTTAAAGTCCATATCACTGTTATATGAGATAACTCATCAGGTCACATTAATATTATACCTGACACAGGTGTGGATTCTACAGTCACTGGGCTACAGCATCTCAGTACCCTTGGCCTGACTGAGCAAGACCTGGAACCGTCCTCCGTTACGATGTACCACAANGTGTGTGTGTGTGTGTGTGTGTGTGTGTGTATTTACATATATATACATATACATATGTATATATAGATATATATATATGCATATATATATATATATATATATATATATATATATATGTGTGTGTGTGTGTGTGTGTGTGTGTGTGTGTGTGTGTGTGTGTGTGTGTGTATGTGTGTATGTGTATGTGTGTACGTGTGTGTATGTGTGTGTATATGTGTGAAACACAATTCCCTAAAATAGATGCTTACTTATAAAGAATTTGCTATAGAAGAACCATATGCATCATGCTAGTTGATCTATCTCCACATGATCTACATACAAATGTGTATTTTTCGAGTATTTTTTTTATAATCCACCCAAGTCAAGCATTCGTCTTGCTTGGATTCCATTCTCAACCCGTATATAAAGAGGTGTTGGCGAGGAGAAGAGCCAGTGTTACTCAAGCCGTCTCCTGGGTTCCTCACGTTCTCTACCTGCTGACAACATGAATTTCAAGGTAAGGTTTATCATTTTCGAGATTTTAAAGTATGAATGACTTGAGGTTGAGTGTGCAATAATGGTAAAGGCTAAATGAGCTGAATATGTTACAAAGGCACAGTTTGAGTGAGTTGATCATGGTTTAGAAGTAAAGTCTTGAGAGGTCTGAGTGCGTTGCAAAGATGAAAAATCTGAATGGGTTGAAATGTGTTGTTCCATTTTGCTTATGTGGAGTATAGTGGATATCTATAAGGGAAACTCATTAGTTTGGGAAGTGCAACGTGTATGAGATCAGCTGTTCAAGTGTGGAGTGGTTCTAGAGGTCATTTTGGATGTTAGCTTGTCTGCCGAGTCATTATACAATTTATGACAATTAAAAGAAATGTAGAAAAAGGTATAAATGAGACTGAATAAATTAACAGCGCAAGATATGTAATTGACGCGGTTTAATCATCTTGTACTCAAAATTCTGTTATAAAGTTATTCAATATATTTTATACCCTTTTCCACAATCAAGTACTGTATATATATATATATATATATATATATATATATATATATATATATATATATATATATTGCCTATTGTATCGAGCGACTAAACTGGCGTTCCATGTTTCGACCAACCATGCCAACTAAGCGACCTGTCTGCTCAGCGTGCGAATGCAAAAAAGAGTGACACTCGAAAACCTCTCTTCCTTCCCGAAGGTTCTGCTCACGCTGATGACCGTCGCCGCCGTGGCCTCTGCCCAGTTCTTCCGACCTGGAGGACGCCGACCTGGAGGACGCCGACCTGGCGGAGACCGCGATCCACCTCCCTTTGCGCTGGGCGAGGACTTCGATCCCGAGGACCTCTTGGAGGAGCTGAGTTCGCTCACGGATTCGATGGACACGCTCTCCGACACCGTCAACAACTGCACGGGGAGGTTCGAGCAGAGCCTCGGGGACTTCATGCTCGTGCTGGCGGAGGCGATCGCTAACGCCACGACAGTCTAGGGGACGACTTGGGACGACACTCACTCACCGGCGCGGACGGCCTCCTCAGATCATCTTATTGTTATTCAGTAATGGGGTCGCGGAACGGAAGAACTGAAGACTCCTGTCCAATGATATTTGTTGCTCCAAAGAACATTCCAGAAGCTCATCGTTGCACATGCACCTTCTCCTTTATACACAGGAATGTTTCGATAGCACTTGCAAGGCGATCTTTGTGAATCAATAAAAGTTTTCCTGAAAACCAATGTCTATCTTATACGGTATCTTATAAATATTCATGTTGATCTACTGACACACACACACATACACACACACACACACACACACACACATACATACATACACGCACACATACATATATCAATATATATGTATATGTATATATATATATATACATATATATATATATATATATATATATATATATATATATGTATATATATATATATAGCTATATTCTGTACAGACTTACCTTTTATCACTTTTCGTATGCAAAATATACTGTATATTACCCCTCTCATTAGAACCAACCTAACGATGTTATTTTTATTCTCTGTAAAAAAGTAAAAAACAAAAAACAAACAAACAAACTATAAATCAAGAAATAGACATACACTTGTTTGTACCTCCAATTCGTTTCCCTATATCCCTCGTTTATTACATATCTGTGCATATATACTATGCATAATCACTAAATACATGTGCGTGTGTTTTCATACACGTACAACCCATAGCGTGTGGGTTATCTACAACCACGACCTCCATTAAATATATATATATTTTTTTATCGTGGATATAACACAGTCTACGAGTCGACAAAGATAGAGAATAATGACCAACAACAGGTGCTTTGTTTTGGTGTTCTTGCTCGAATGTTTTTGTCAGCACGGAAGCGAGACAAGCAGGCGTCATGCAGGAAGCAAAGAACAAGGGGATTGGGTGGGGTGGGTTCTGGAGGAGGAGGAAGGGGGAGGAGGGGGGGGAGGGGGAGGGGTCATGCATCGATCACATGCACGCTGCTTCCACGACTTACACTGTACCGTGTATGACTCATTGTGTTGGTGTGGTGGTGATTGTGTGTTGGAAGTGAGAACTGTTGGTTCTGTTGCAAACTAGGGGTCCTTTTCATTTCATATTCGCTGAGATTATTGATAATATCAACATTATCATGTCAGCCTTATAATCATCATTTTTGTAATTATCATTGGTATCATAAGCCATCACTATTTTTAGCATCATTATCATCATCCTGATGATTTTGACAACAATCATAATCATCGTCATTATCCTCATCATGATCACTAATATTGATATCATTTTTGCTACAACCATCATAGATGTTTCCTTTATGTATTTTAATCCCTTTTAGGGCAAGGCCAGCCAGTCAACCACTCACACCATAAAACCCTCGTATCTCCTTCCATTTTTCTCTACCCTGTTCTCAGATCTACTCAACCAACCATCACAGCACAAAAAAGAAGAAGATGAAGAAGAGAGAGAAAAAAAATATATATATACATATACAAATAAAATAGATGAAACTATTTGAATTCATATCACTTTAATCCCAATCCTTTAAATCGAACATAATCATGAAGATCTCTCAGTGTGATTGACAAAGAGTTGGTGTACCAGCGGCCGTCACTGCCTTTCATTCATGTCGTGGGATTCGAATATTCAAATTGGGCTTAGATATCGCGTGGAGATTAATGGATCAAATGAAATGTCGGATCGTCAATTTTGGGGACGTTTTGTTATGATGTCTGGTGAGGATGATTAAACAAATTGTATGATTTTGTAGACAAATAGTGGTTCACACACACACACACACACACACACACACACAAATATATAAATATATATATATATATATATATATATATATATATATATATATATATATATATATATATATATATATATATATATATATATATATATAATATATTAAT
>BOPN01000952.1:336163-338663 GCA_017312705.2 Penaeus japonicus
GATAGTGATGATAGCAATGATGATAATGATAATGAGAGATAGATAGAGAGATAGATAGATAGATAGATAGATAGAGATAGATAGATAGATAGATATATATATAGATAGATAGAGATAGATAGAGATAGATAGATAGATAGATAGATAGATAGATAGAGAGAGAGAGAGAGAGAGAGAGAGAGAGAGAGAGAGAGTGAAAGAGAGAGAGAGAGCACAAAAGAGAGAACAAGAACACATTAATTTGATCATGATAGTGGTAGAGGGGTAGGGATTGGGAGGAGGTAGGGGGGGGGGATATTACGAGATGACATAAGAAAAAGTTTCTTCTCGGGAAAGAAAAGGGTTTTAAGGTGGATGTCAGATTCTTCGGGAAAGAAACTCAAGATATGGGAGAGACCATCCTCCTCCTCCTCCCTCCCTCTCTCTGTTTTTCCCCCTTCCCCCCTCCCTCCCTCTGTTTCCTTCGCCCTATTCCCCCTCGCCTCTTCCCTCTCTTTGCTCCAGCCACCTTTTTCTATTCTTTCCAAATCCCTGAGTTTTCGTCTATTCTTCACTACTTCCGTCTAAGGTTAACTTGGCACCTACACACACACACACACACACACACACACACACACACACACACACAAACACACACACACAAACACACACACACACATGTACATATCTATATCTACCTATCTATCTGTCTATCAATCCACCTATCTACATCTACGTGTATATAAGGAGAGAGAAAAACAAACAAACAAAGATTATAGATTAAAGAGGAAAAACCTGTCCTTCAGCACCAGTCCCTCAGCAGCTGACCCTCAGCACCTGTCCCTCAGCTCCTGCCCCTCATCACCTATCCTTTATTTGTCATGCAGCACCTGTTCCTCAGCACCTATCCTTTAACATCTGCCTTTCATCCTCTTATCTTCAATACGTTTCCCTTAGCACCGGTCCTTTTAAGTACCTCTCTTCCAGCACCTATCCCTCAGCACCTATCCCTCAGCAACTGTCCATCAACACCTGTCCCTCAGCACACCTATCCCTCAGCACCTATCCCTCAACACCTGTCCCTCAGCACCTGTCCCTCAGCACACCTATCCCTATTGTCCCTCAGCACCTGTCCCTCAGCACCTGTCCCTCAGCATCTGTCCTTCAGCATTTCTCTTGCAGCAACTGTCCTTCATCACCTGTCCTTCAGCACTTGTCCTTCAACATTTATCCGATGCTTTATGCTGAGAGTAATACCTTCGGTGACATAACTTTCCTCTCTAATTTTCCTCTCACCGGGTTCTCCTCCTTCAGTTACCCCCCCTCGCCCTCCCCCTTCCCCCTCTCCCAACCCCTACCCCTACCCCTACCCATCCCTCTCTTTTGGATCTTGATCACGTACTTATTTATACGTTTGTTTGTCTTTGTGTTCTTGTTATCATTGTCTATTTTTGTTTTTTTGGTAGTTGTTAGTGTATGTGTTATGTGCTAGTATGTTTGTGTATTTATGTGCGAGTGTATGCGTGAACATGTATGATAATATCTGTACATGTGTGAACACGACCAATCACGTTTCTGTATGTGTGAACGTGCATGATTATGATTGTGTATATGTGGCTCTGATTGACCATATGTGTGTATTTATGTATATATGTGCGTTTTTACTCAAGCGAATCTGCGTGTGTATATATTTTCTGCCTCCGTAAGTTTCCTTATTACTCACACCGAAAGTTTTCCGCGAGGCAAATGAACTTTGTATCCCCACAGAGGCTTTGAGAGCAAATCGTAACTCTTATTAAGAAACACGTATCAAAAGGAAAGGCCATAAAAGGGCGTCGGCGGTCGCCATGGCAACAGAGCTTGCTTGCTTGACCCAACACAACCGACATGGCAGACTGACGGGAAAAAGCAGATGCTTTCTTTCTTTGTTTCTGGTATATGGGCTTTTTGTTTTTCTCTTTTTTTTTCTATTGTAGTGTTCTTTTGCTTATCTCTCTGCCTGGCTGTCTAGCTAACTCTCTATCTGTCGGTCTATCTGTCTGTCTGTCTGTCTATCTCTCTCTCTCGCTCTCTCGCTCTCTCGCTCTTTTTCGCTCTCTCTCTCTCTCTCTCTCTCTCTCTCTCTCTCTCTCTCTCTCTCTCTCTCTCTCTCTCTCTCTCTCTCTCTCTCTCTCTCTTTCTCTCTCTCCTCCTCCCTCCCACTCTTTCTCTCTCCCTCCCTAGCCCTCTACACCCCTCCCCCCTCTCTTGCCCCATTACACCCCCATCCCCCTCCTCCCCCTCCAAGCCCCACCCCCCCTTTCTCCACCTGACAGTTCACTCAAGCTTTTGGTATGCAAAGAATGGGCGTGAGGATGGGCGTCAGGATGTATACCAAGTACCTTGCTGTGTGTATGAAAGAGAGATACGGAGACGAGGCAGTCAGTGAATGGGAATGCATGAATGAACGTCTGCAAACATAATTAGTAGTCTGCAGTGCAACATGGAGATATATTGCTTTGCATACAAGAAGGAGGGGCTC
>BOPN01000953.1:12500-15000 GCA_017312705.2 Penaeus japonicus
CTCTCTCTCGTTCTCTCTCTCTCTCTCTCTCTCTCTCTCTCTCATTCTCTCTCTCTCTCGTTCTCTCTCTCTCTCTCTCTCTCTCTCTCTCTCTCTCTCTCTCTCTCTCTCTCTCTCTCTCTCTCTCTCTCTCTCTCTCTCTCTCTCTCGTTCTCTCTCTCTCTCTCTCTCTCTCTCTCTCTCTCTCTCTCTCTCTCTCTCTCTCTCTCTCTCTCTCTCTCTCTCTCTCTCTCTTTCTTTCTCTTTCTCTCTCTCTCTCTCTCTCTCTCTCTCTCTCTCTCTCTCTCTCTCTCTCTCTCTCTCTCTCTCTCTCTCTCTCTCTCTCTCTCTCTCTCTCTCTCTCTCTCTCGTTTTCCCTCTCTCTCTCTCTCTCTCTCTCTCTCTCTCTCTCTCTCTCTCTCTCTCTCTCTCTCTCTCTCTCTCTCTCTCTCTCTCTCTCTCTCTCTCTCTCTCTCTTCCTCTCTTCCTCCAGTTCATCTGCACATCCCTGTTTATTCATCATTCTCTCATTTTCAAACACAAGAGATAACATAAACTTTATTTCATTTTTTCAAATCAAGATGATAAAGAAAGAAAAAAATAATAACAATATGATAATAAATTCTCGTCCATATAACATCATGTATGCGATTGATCTTAATTTCCTTGATGATGCTTTTTATATCACGCGTTATGTGACATTGTCTCGTCCTTTTTCTTTTCTTTTTTAATGAATAAAGGTCAAAGTTTTCACATTTAATTCAATTATTGTATGTGCGTTGTATTTTTTTAGTTGATTTGTCTTTGTCTTGTCTGTTTGTTTGTTTTTTGTGCATGTGTTTGTTTGTTTGTTTGTTTTCTATATTGTTTTCCCGACACAGGAAGTGTTGATCGTTTTCCACTGCAGTCGCGTGACGAGAGTGATCATAAAGTCTCTACGATTTCAACAACAACAAAAAATAGAATAAAAACTAACATACAAGATATTAACAAAAGGAAAGTATAACAATTCCCCCACCCCCAACTCCCCTCATCCCCCTCCCCCCTTAAACAAAAGTGGGACAAACACACAAAATACCCGCCCATCTTGCCATCAAAATAACAGAGTCCACCCTCACACACACACACACACACACACACACACACACACACACACACACACACACACACACACACACACACACACACACACACACACACACACACACACAGAGCGTCGACATTGAACCATGACTTGCAATTAAACATCAGCAAAGATTAATCTCTGATGTGAAAAATACTCAAGCTCGAAACGTCGATGACTTTTCAAAACATAGCATTACGCCATCACCTGCTTATCTTATTTTCGTTCGTTAATTTATGTTAATCTCGAGTTAATCTCTTGACAATTTATATTTCCGTGAGTGCTTTAGAAGGGCAGAAAAAAAATCTCGCAGAATAAAGAGATAAAAATATACATTTTAGCGAGTTTAGCATTAAAGGCTCTGTGTCATTTATCTTCCTGTGTTTTCCTAATGCTTGTATTTACTTTGTGTATGTATCCTTGTTCACAGGCTCAAAGACAAATGGGTAGATATTTGTATATGTGTATGCGTGTGATGCTCTCTCTCTCTCTCTCTCTCTCTCTCTCTCTCTCTCTCTCTCTCTCTCTCTCTCTCTCTTTCTCTTTCTCTTTCTCTTTTTTCTTTCTTTTTGTCTATCTCTCTCTCTTTCTCCTCTCTAACCCTATCTATCTCTTTCTCTTTCTTTCTTTCTCTCTCTCTCTCTCTCTCTCTCTCTCTCTCTCTCTCTCTCTCTCTCTCTCTCTCTCTCTCTCTCTCTCTCTCTCTCTCTCTCTCTCTCTCCCTCTCTCCCTCTCTCTCCCTCCCTCCCTCCCTCCCTCCCTCCCTCCCTCCCTCCCTCCCTCCCTCCCTCCCTCCCTCCCTCCCTCCCTCATTCCCTCCCTCCCTCCCCCCATCTCTCTACTTCCACACCTACCCTCCACCAGCCCCACCCCCCTCCCAGCCCCACACCCACCCTCCCTCCCTCCCTCTCTCCCCCCATTCTCTACTTCCATACCCTACCCTCCACCACCCCCAGCCCCCCTCCCAGCCCCCACCCACCCTCCCTCCCCCACTCCCTCCCTCCTTCCCTCCCTCCCTCCCTCCCTCCATCTCTCTACTTCCACACCCTACCCTCCACCAGCCCCACCCCCCTTCCAGCCCCCACCCACCCTCCCTCCCTCCCTCCCTCCCTCCCTCCCTCCCTCCCTCCCTCCCTCCCTCCCTCCCTCCCCCATCTCTCTACTCCCTACACCTACCCCCTCCCAGCCCCACCCACACACCAAACCCCGCACCCCCTACCCCCCTCTCTCTCTCTGCCCTATATTCTTTCATCATATATATTATATCTTTTTTGCAGATTTTTTTTTTTTTTTTTTTTTTTTTTTTTTTTTTTTTTTTTTTTTTTTTTTTTTTTTTTTGAACCTCAAAAAAATTGTATCCTCAGGCAGCGTCTCTTATGGAACTCTATCATTTGTGAC
>BOPN01000953.1:30000-35000 GCA_017312705.2 Penaeus japonicus
AAGGAAATTAAGCAGACAGAGGCGGGTGGGAGGTTAATAAGGGGAAAGAGAGACAGAAGAGGTTGTGGGAAGGGAGGAAGAAAAGAGAGGGGAAAAGAGGGGGAATGCAAAGCTGTGATCAGAACGTCGTGTCAGAAGGAGAATTAAATGTCGAATGTGAAGACTTCGGTTTAGTTATGATAGAGCTTCAGGTTTGTCTTCCGGTTCATTTGTTTGTTTATTTATTTTCCTTTCTCCTGATCGAGTACGGTTAGAGAGATTATAAACTCATCTATAGGTTACGTAAACTTCCTTCTGTGTAAGTAGATAATGCCTGGGATATGGTTTATAGATTAACTGTTACATAAGGATCAAAAGGTAATCTATGGAGTTAGAGTAATGTTCTTTATTCTATATTGGATGCAATGTGTATTTGCCAGCGTTATGTGACCACATATGTGCATCTGTTGCATCTGTCTATCCTCAATAACTGTCCCGAACTGATCCGAGCAGGATGAAATAAGTTATGGTCGCTATGACAGCATCAGAAGATAAAAACAGGAACACTTGGTATGAAAAACGATGTGGGGCGTGATGAGCATCCTGCCAAGTTGCTGAGGTGAAATTAACTCATCTTGAGTATTAGTGACAGAGATTCATCATCCTTCAAATTCAAACGGACCTTGAAGTCTTTCCTGCTGCAACACGGACTTATTACATCTTACCAGTAAAAACGAAAGAAGTCATCCTGTACTGTCTGTTTTGTCGGGAAGATAAACTGCAGAATAGTTGAATAATTTCCAGCTTTCTGGTAGAATGCATAAAAAAAAACATTTGTCGGTTATGACCAAATATTGCAAAATGTTCCAAAACTAAGAAGAAATAAATGATATAAAGAATGCATTATCAGTGTGATAACAGATATGTGTGTGGAGGGATATCAATCATAGTAATTGAACATATAATCTTTTACATAATGGTAAGCACAGTATATTCCTGAACAGGAAATGAAACATACTTTGGAGATAATTAAATTGATGAATACAGGATAGAGCACATGCAAATAAGAGGGATGAGAGAAGACTTTGAATTAATTAAAACGTCTACATCTTTGAAAGAATTATATCATTTACAGAAAAAAGAGTGTTGTGAAGAGCGAGTGAGGGAGGGAGAAAGAGCGTGAGTGTGAGAAAGGGTGCGTGAGGGAGCGAAGAGAAATCTGACAAAGAGAGAGAAAACAAGGATTTATTTCCCATAACTGAGGAATTCTCATCAGTAACATATAGCAATAACCGTTGAAAATACTGTTAACGGGAGTAGTAAGTCGTATGAAGAATCAGACGAAAGACTAGGCCGTTTTTTTAAAGGTAAGAGTAGCCCCTATTTGTAAAGAATACAAGCCAAGCAAACAGTAGCAATAAAAGTAGATGTAGTTATAGAAGCAATTGATAATTATGATAGATCTCTTCTCTCGTGGTGTGGAGATGCTATGAATATCGCGTAGGTCAATTAAATTTAATAGAGGTTATTGAGACGAGCTGTTCTCCCGTCCCTTCTACATTCAGGGGGGTGGGGGTCCTGGAAAATGGTTTATATACGGACTATCATATAAGGAGTAAAAGGAGCAATGGATTAATAAGAATTGCTAATGTATTGCATGTGCGAGTATTACCGAGAGTGGGCTGTAGCAAGGAGGGAGAGGAGAAGGAGAGGGAAGAGGGAAAGAAAGAGAGAGAAAGGGGCAAATGGATACAGACAGGCAAATTGATCAAATCAATGATATAAAGACGTTAATTGTGTGTTTATATATATACATATATATATATATATATATATATATATATATATATATATATATATATGTGTGTGTGTGTGTGTGTGTGTGTGTGTGTGTGTGTGTGTGTGTGTGTGTGTGTGTGTGTGAATTGTAAATCACAATCAAGGAGAACTTTTACACAATGAGAAACAACACGAACGAAACAGTCTGCTTGTATTTCTCAATCAGCAGAACCTGTTAAAAGTGTTAAAAAAAAAAAGATTGAAGTGAGAGAGTCCTACAGAGACACAAGACGCACCGCACCGTTAAGGAAAATGTTATATTTCTTAATTGTTATTTAAGATGCAATAGACGTCGAGGAAGGTTTAGTGTCATAGGTCATCATGCAGAGGATTTCGACCTCATGATTTGACCTGAATATCTTGTAATCCTATTGTATCCTTGTCAGCATCCTTACGCAAAAAGAATTGACTTTTATCTAGGAAAGATTTCATCTTATCGTATTTCGAAAGATTGCAATAATTTCCATTCCTATCTCTAACCTTGTGATCGCGGGATGGTTTGAGAAATTAATATAATTGATAAATGATTATAAATGAATGTAAACAAAAATGAGTGAAGATGTGTTTATAATTTCAGAGTATAAGGCGTTTCTGTTCTGATACTGTTGATAATAGTTATGAATAATTGATCATCAATAAGTGTATGAGAACTTTTAACGTATTTGAGTCTTTGTCTTTCGTTTTCTTAGACCAGCGCGTGGAATATCAAAATTTGCTGATTATGAAATAAGAGTTAAATTCATTCAAATATATTAGGTATAACCGGATAAGCACTAAAAATTACTACACTTCCACCGGGAACCCCCTGCCCCCTAAAATAAATAAATAAATAAATAAATAAATAAATAAATATTCAGTGCCCCCTCAAAAATAAAAGAAAACGATATCTACACGTATCCAAGATCATTTCGAAACCTTGAACCGGTTTTCCTTCGGGTTCGATGTCGAAATACCTAAAGGCAATATGATTTTGATGTTCATAGGAGCGCGGCGATCTAAATACCAAGAACCCAGACGCGATTCATGGAGACTTTGCTGCCGATAGCTTAACGTAAATACAATATGCCATTAGTCGTAAGATGCATGCCCGCCTGTGCTCACTCACTAAGCCCTTTGAAGCATCGGTACAAAGCGGCGTCATACGGCATTAAGGAGCGGCTCCTGATCCGTACTGGAACATTGGCACACTGCTACCCTGCGTTACGTACGAAATGTATGACTGCTTATGTAAACCGTTGACATGACATCCTTTGGCACATAGGTACCTCTACTTTGTAATTTTCCTTTTTTCTCTCTCTCTCTCTCTCTCTCTCTCTTTTTTTTTTTTTTTTTGCTATATACATAAAGGATATAAGATGAATATAGGTAGAAGTACATAAACAGTTGCAAGAAACAAGGATTATATGGATAAAGGAAGATATAAATAAGCAAAGTAACTGATTGACAGATTTGGAAAAAATAAATAAATAAATAAATAAAATAAAAGTTTTTGTAGCCGCATTCGAAACGATGAGCGTCAACAAAATGTATCCTGATAATGGCAAATTCCTCATGCATATGTAATTAGGAAATATTTTCAGAAAATCAAATCATTAATTCAAGTTCTATCTAGAAATAGATTAGCGGAATAAATTGCTTGGATATCAATAAACCACAACTGTATTCTTGACATCATATGTCTTCCTAAAGGATACATCTGAAGAAAACCAAAACACGTGACCAACTATGAAAAAAATAATAGATATATAAAAGAAAAGAGCAGAAGATATAGCCTATTCAATTTGAACGGATTAGATACAGGAAAAGAAATTATCTATTAATATTAAAAGTTTTTTTCTTTTATTTATTTCTGCGTCTGAGAGCCTAAGGGAAGATTAGAGTGGTTTTAAGCCGTTACGTAAATGAATAAATTAATGAATTAATTAACAGAGATGTTGAAATAAGAGAAATAATTTTAACTTGATGAAGGAGGAGTAAAAAGGTGTATAACCATAATGAATACATGATATTAAATATATATTTATTGTGAGCAGTTTCCTCTCGTACAGATGTTGAACCCCACTGTGACAAGAGCATGAGAAGGTTGCCATGGTTACGACTGAGTAAACAAAATCGGTGTGTGATAAAGAAATTAGGTGCGTGATGTTTTTTTTCCGATTTTCTCTTCATAATCTTATTATCATAATTCGTGATTATAGATATGTATAATAATACTTTAATTTCCTTAATGTTCTGTTTACTTTCATGGTTGTGTGTGTTTATTGATGGTTGTAGGCATTCATTTTATGTCAGCCTGTTTATGTCTTCCTATTAATGGATGTGTTTATGCTGTTTGTATCTACATTTATGTCTATCTGTGTGAACCTACTTTCCTACTGTCTATCTACTCTTTCTCTCTATCTATCTATCTCTCTCTCTCTCTCTCTCTCTCTCAATCTCTCTTTCTCTATATATATTTCTCTCTCATATCTATTTATCTATTTCTATTTCTCTGTCTTTGCCCTTGTCTTTATCTTTGTATTTGTTTTTGTTTTTGTTTTTGTCTTTGTCTTTATCTTTGTCTTTGTCTTTGTTTCTGCCTCTGCCTCTGTCACTGTCACTGTCACTGTCACTGTCTCTGTCTCTGTCTCTGTCTGTCTGTCTCTCTCTCTCTATATATATATGTATATCTATCTATCTATCTATATGTGTGTGTGTGTGTGTGTGTGTGTGTGTGTGTGTGTGTGTGTGTGTGTGTGTGTGTGTGTGTGTGTGTGTGTGTGTGTGTGTGTGTGTGTGTGTGTGTGTGCATTTCGTAATCTAATTAATTAAACCAGTAAGTGTTTACATACACTGAAGATAATCTGTGAGAAAAAGGATGAGCAGTAATACTTTAATCAAAACTCTTCTAACTTCTAATCAACACCTTTATTTTTAATCACGATGATACTTCACTTTCCTTTTCATTCTAGAATTAGATTGGCATATACTTATAGGTAATCGTAGATGTGCAAAAACACATTCATATGCACACACATACACACACACACAGACATACACACACGTACACACACACACATATACACACACACACACGCGCACACACACACACACACACACACACACACAGACATACACACACGCACACATACACACACACACGCACACACACACACACGCGCGCGCACACACACACACACATA